>JAIUCT010000019.1:7186477-7225974 GCA_021307375.1 Tetraneura akinire | reverse complement strand
TAATAATAATAATAATAATAATAATAATAATAATAATAATAATAATAGAAATGTATAGAAAAAATAAAATAATAAAAGAAGGATTTACGAACGAGGCGTTTTCTTTTCTTTTTTTTTTTTTTTTACATTTTACGTGTATGACATATGGAATATACAATCGAAGTACTTACCTATAATAATCTTCTTAAAAAAAAAAAACAAAAAAAACACTTCTCCTCCACCATTTCGTTGTATATTGTCGTATCTCGTATATTCTTATTTTTTCACGTCGCATACGGATAGTGACGAGTTGCATGTACCTAGGTATAATATGCAATACGATAACACGTTCGTCCTCTATGTATATTGGTTATAATATTATGTGGTATTGATATTATTATACAAACATGGTATAATATCCTGTAAAAATAATATGTATAATAATATTGCGCGGTGACGAAATGACGACAATCGCGCGTGAAAAAAATAATATATTGACATATTGATCACTGCAAGAAAAACAAAATGTCACAAGGTCTATTCTTATCATAATTATTGTATTTTAATTTCGATAAAAATTTCCACTTTCTATAGTTTTAAGTTTGTACCTATTTGTTATTCTTTTCTAAACGATAAAAATTTACTATTACGACCACGCTGTAGAATAATTATACAATATTAGGTAGGTACTTATATATAATATGAAAAGCCTATTGCGATTTTGCGAATATAATAATATAATCACAGATTCACAGGGTTAAAATTGAAAATTTGAATCGAAACTTCCACCCAACATTAAACGTTACAATAAAATATCAATTGTTTGCCTAAAATTTTAAATTAAAATTTTTTTTTTTAATTTTTTAAATTTTATATAAAACCTAACCTAACTAATTATAGCGTAAATATTCAATAAATATATAATTTAGTATGAATTTAATGAAATTGAATAACGTCCAAAATCAAAACATTATCTAATATGTTTTTTTCTGAGATTAATTTCACTCTTTTGCTATTTTGCGGAGATACTTTTTACATTTTTTGAGAATATCGGTTATAGGTCGTGGAAATAATTAATCGTATGGTTTAAAATTTTAAATATTTTTACATTATTTATTTATTTATGTTATTCATATATAGGTTAGGTTTAATTAGGTAATTATTAAATTTGTTGCTAATAATAATACCGTAAATAATTTTTTAACATAATTATTTTTACATCATCGGTAAATAATTTCGATGAAATCATCGTTTTTTAAACGAATAAATTAAGCACATAATATTTGATCACATACCTAATAATATTTCATTAACATGATATTATCTTAGTATCTTACATCGATTGTAAATTATAATTCGACACAGTTTATACACTGATAAATTAACATTTTATCTAAAATATGCGAATAAAAGTTATGTCTATTATTACGAGAATGATTTTTTTTTTTTTTTTTTATCTTATATTAAAAATATAAATTCCACCGTTAGAATAAGTATTTTAATTAAAAATATAGACGTAAATATTATCAAATAATAATATTAACATAATATAATTTTTAAAAGAAACCCGAGCGTACAAAAACAAATTTATAACTGAATAGTTTTGAAATTTAACCGATAATTCGTGTGATCCATTTACTTAATTATCTAACATAATCTGGCGTTTTATTCGTTATTTCCATAGAAGATAAATTGTATTTCAAGGTACCGAAATGACCAAATCAAACCGAATCGTATGTACTATACCTATTAATTATTATGTTATAATATATTCGTACTCGTAAATTATGGACTTATTATGAAAAACTATGATAGACTAAATTATCGTTTAGAGATTAATAAAAAAATACCACAGTTATAATATTTATATTCCATAAACTGTTAAAATTTCAATATAAAATATTTACAAATATAATATTTGAAAATTGCAATCAATTAGATATTTAAATAATCGAACATCAAATCATAATCAAATGCGAATGTTAAATGTTAAATGTTAATTAATAATTGTTTATGTACTCGAATTTTGAGTTTGAATTGATGTATGTGAGTATGTAAAAATCCCTTGAAAAATTATATACGTATTTAAATAATATATTATAAACATTCATTAATTCATTAAATAATTCATTTCATAAAGTCAAAAACGATTGCCACACTTGTTTAATTACCTACACATAAGAACACAAATCAAGGAGAACTTTTTTTATATAAAAATCAAAATATGAAATTATTATCGCGATACCGCTAAAAAAATAATAATAATTATCATTAATCATAAATGAAAATGTTTAGTTTTAATTTTTCCTCTTACCTTTATTATTAAAAATTATATTATAATTTCTATAGATATTTTCTTATCAAAACCAAATATTTTGTTTAAATTCATTTATTTTTCTAATGGCATGTGGAAGTCCGGAGTTGTATAGGCAATTGATTTACACATTCCTAGAACATGTTTCATATTATCTAAATTCTAAACCCTTGACATTTTGACAATATTATACTACTGAAAATTGAAAGTGAATGCTAATAATTGATTAATAATGTAAATTATTATGTACACGCTTGTCACTTTTTAGTATAACAAATGACTTGTTTTATTTGTCCAATCATTAATAATTAATTCATTGCACAATATAATATATTGTATTCTTTCTAACATGGTTTAAGAAAATCAATACATCATAATTCATAAATTACACATTGATATTTGAAAAACAATTTTTGATTCGATTTAGTATATGTAGTATGAAAGTGATTGAATTAACTATTACTATACCCTTCAACCGATTTTAAATCGTATTAAATGATTTCTTTTTCCCGTTTGAAATATGACACATCGATAGAAAATAAAAACATTTTTTTTTCTCTTTTAATTATGATTTATATGTCCTTCGGAACAATAACTTTATAAATTACATACTGCAATTAAATTGTCTATATAAAATACAAATGCTTCCTTGTCGCCAAACGTTTATTATTAACTGGTTAGATTGTTTGTATGTGTGTAGTGTGTCTACTTCACCTACTTATTATATTGCAATTAATTTTGATAGACTACAAAAAGTAAATGGTTTCATTCATGAATTAATTAATATAAAATATGGCAATAAATTTGAATACTGGTCCAGTTAATAATACAATATTATTAACTACACAAATTGTGCAACTATAATAATTGCATAGGAATGTATAATGTTAGATACGTAACGTGCATACAATTATTTTATAAATCTATGTACTCAATAAGTAATTAATTTTATATTTGCACAAAATACATACGAGTACCAATCATTATTCTTTTAGTATAAATGAATATAAAACATAAAATTAAATAGTCCAAAATTAAAAATATAGATTTTAGAAATATGTATTAATATTAGTGTATAAAAATTAAATTACGGATATAAAATCAATTGTTTAATAAGGAAAAAAAAATTAAAATATTTTGTTTTTGAGAGTTTTTAAACAAGAAAACTAAGTGTATATTATTTTAAAAACTAAAATCAAATAAAATTTACTGGCCAAATTTTTGAAATTGATTTATACTTTGTAAATATCATATAATTGTACATTAGACTTCTGACAAAAAATTAAAAACGTGCAGTAAGAATTTTTTTAGAAAAAATAGAAATTTCATTTTAGTATAATTATTTAATACAAATGTAAAATTATATTATGTTTTTCCAGTTTCCCAAAAATTCTAGAATAGGAAAATTAAATTATATATATATAGGTATTATTTTTACATTATTTAATTATTATATGTATTACTAACATATTAAGTTTAAAAAATGCGCATAATGAAAGTATCAAAATGTTTTTAACTTACCGCTCTACAAGATGTGTTCTATTCACGCTTATTGTCTATTGATATTATTTGTATTCTAAATCGATCCACTGAATACCTTAGTATTTATTGGGTGAAATCATTGTACGAATATAAAATTTTAATGGTCAACTTATTTATTTCCTTTTTTAAAATAAGAAATTATTGGAGACAAATTATTAAATTTTATACATTATATTTCTTTTTTATATAATACTAGAATAAGAAAAAAGATAAGTAAAGATACTTATTAAAATTATATTTAATATTCATTAAAAAAATTAAATTTAATACAGAAAATAAGCACATAAGTTTATTATTTTTTGGTTTTTGAAAATATTAATAAATTTTTCATTTATTATTTAAGAACCTGATATTATTTATTAGATAAAAACAATTTCAATTATTTAATAATTTCAATTATACACCTTAATCTATTTAATATTAAATAGGTACCAAATTTTTCATTGCAATCACAAAATGAATTGCCCAGTAATAATAATTAATTACGTTATAAAATTTAACATTAAAGGATATTAAATACTAGAAATAAAAACATTAAAGATGTGGTAAATAAAGGTGTTTATTGTTATTAACACAAAATGCATAGTTTAAAACAAAATTCAAGCAATACTGCTAGCATTCGATGCAATCCTAGGCCATAAATCTGCACATTCTTTAGCTACAGGACCAGTAATCGCACTCCCTAAATGAAAAAATAATTGTTTGACTTGGGCTTTTTAAGAAAATTAAAACGGTTGGCTTACCTTTCATTTCGCCTTTGTTGTTGACTATCACCCCGGCATTGTCCTCAAAATACAAAAATACCCCGTCCTTCCTTCTAAAAGGTTTCCGCTGTCGTATGACTACCGCCGGCATTACTGCGAAAGAAATACAGATGATAAGAAAACAGTAAAAAAAAACATAGAACAAAAACACCTTACCCTTTTTACGGAGTTCAGGCTTTCCTTTCTTCACCGTAGCCACGATCATATCACCCGATCCGGCAGCCGGCAAACGGTTCAAACGACCTTTGATGCCTTGGACAGCGATTACAAACAAATTCTTGGCGCCTTAAAAATACAAACCCGGGGTGTAATAAAGAGAAATATAACGATGGAAAAATTAATTTTTTGTACATACCAGTGTTGTCGGCGCAGTTGATGACGGCACCCACGGGCAAACCGAGAGAAATACGAAACTTGGCTCCGGCGGAACCACCACGTCCTGAAAAACATAGATAAAAGCACGTTTATTGTAGAGAACGAGACGCGTAGATTAAAACGAACGAAACGCCGCCGTCAACGCGTACGCCTTCGAACACGCCCGTATTGACGAGCAATACGTTTCGAATTTGTTGACGGAAAAATTAAATTATTAAAATTATTAAAAATTATTAACTCACCTCTCTTGGACATTGTGGCGTGTTATTGTTGTACGTACGGAAAGGAAAATGAGCGAGTGAACGCGACTTTTGTAATGAATCCGTGCACGAGATAACCTAACAACGCAACAAGAGAAAAAGACGAGGAGATTGGAAAGACTGTGGTCGTCGTACAGTGCCGACAACGGTACGCCGTCGAAATTCCCCCGCCGACGACGGGAGCGCTCCGCGTGGCGCGAGCGCTATCTGTCGTGCTCGTTTGTTGTCGCGGTTTTATCGATCGCCCGGCGTCTTTATTATCTATAGAACGGCGGCGCGAAAACGATGAAATTCAAACGTCGGCGAAATTTAAATTTATTTTCCCCTTGGCCTTCTCTTATTACGTTTACTATAAAAACTAAATAGAATACATTTTATATAATATAATGAAATGATTTAACGACGGTGAAAAAATAAACGGACACGTTATTTAACTTTATGTAAATAAAATAACAAAAGTCCGACGTAAGGTATAATATAATGGTTTTAACATTATATCGTCTGTGACGTGGACGAGGTCATTTTGTTATAATTACCTTCAACACTTAAATATTTTATCTTTTTTTTTCACACAATATTCCACTTATGATTTTGGTACTCACTACTCGTGATGATCCGTATACAGGCGTGTCTTCCACATCGTAATACGTATGGGTATTAATTATTGAGTGTTAATGTGTTATTATTGATTTTTGATTATTTGATTTATTCTCGTGTTCGGTCGGCGCTGCTTATATAAGATAAAATATTATGACGTAATGCCGAGTGTAATATTTTTTTATCGTATTTTGTAAAACAATTTACCACGAATTAATTCGTAAAAAATATATAATATAATAAACGTGTTTTTTGCTCATGCACTAACACATTAATAATATACATTATTCATATAGATATAATACGACGAAATTGTGTTCCGGCTTCCGGTCGAAGAATTTTATAAATTAGTTATACGATATAAATTTTTAATAGATCCTAATACGTATACCTAAGTATAGTATTTTTAAAACGTTTTTTATTTTAGAATTTTTATAAAAAAATTTTTTTCTTATTTGTGAAAATATTTTCGCGTCGACATCACTATTATACGAGTATATTTTAGGTTAGGGTATTATACGTACGACTGACGCTGTGAGTTTAGTTTGCAAAATATATAGAGAAATAAAAGTCTGTCGAGTCCAAATATATGTGCGTTTTTAAAAAAAAGTCTTGTACATAATTTTTATTTTTTTATTTTTATATAATTAACAAAATAAAAGAGTATAAGGTATAATAACAAAATCGTAAATTAAAATAGATACAATCCGATCGATACGAATATTATATTGTTTCACGATATAGGCGCTTATAAGTTATATCCGGATTTAATTCTATACAGTTTCGCACGGATATAAATCAAATATATTCAATCGTTCAAATTCGTTTCGTATATGTTATATTATAAATATTATAATACTTTTAGTTTTCTTTTTCTACAAATTCTTAAACTATCAATTCGTACTAATATATAATAACACCACGAGACCGATTTGGATGGATTGCGCATGTTTATAATATATTATTCGCACATAAATATAAATAATTATGTTTCTTTTCGCGCACATTTACCAAATTACACCGCTCGACGACCGTACATTATAAAATAAAATAAATGTTATTGCGCGTATAGGTACCAAGGTAGTAACTATACAACCGTGGTAGGTATATTACAATATATTTTATAACTTTACGTCTTACGTTCAAATATTTATACGCGATCGATTCGTATAATGATAGAGCAAGAAATAATATATAAATGCATATTATAATATACCAGCCAGGCATAGGTACTTATAATCTGATTTTATACATCAATTTATGTCGTACTTTCGACTTTACCCGTTCATATTGGTATAATATTATAATTTAGGGTATGTTCACGTGCGCAAATATATTCGTTATAATATAATATTATTTTTTCACGATCGGGGGCATTTTCGCGCATTAAGTTTTCATACGAATGTATTCGTTTTGTATATGTGTAACTATATTATATCGATTCGAATTGCGATAGAGTAAAATTTTATAACTTATAAATACACACATCGTTGGAATGGAATAAATTTCCTTGGAGCATTAAAAGTCCGTCAATTATGCACGATAGTATAATATTTTTTATATTTTTTTATTTCGTTTTGCGCGCAAAGTCCGAACGAACGTCGAATAAAATATACATTATATAATATTATATAAAAACATATAAAATTCGGTGTAGCAGGTACCATAAACATTTATTTTATTGGTACCTATACCAAGGTATTTGTATATAAAAACTTGTTTATAAATCTTTGTTTTATACCCGGTCAACGGTTTGTCGTATAAATATATACCTATATAGTATATATATATATATTTTTTTCGCCCGGACGAAAAAGATAATACTTATAATATTTTATCGTACAGTATAATATTATTGTATACAATAACTACCTATAATTATTATTATTATTATTATTTTATCCACCGTTATTTTATTTGTATTTTCGACGTCACAGAGTGCACTGCCGGACAGTTCAAATGTCATCAAACGTTGTTTTGCATCAACAAATCCCTTCGATGCAACGGAATAAAAAATTGTCAGGACGGTTCGGACGAAGAGAATTGTCGTACGTTTTTATATAGTAAAACATCTGTTTATGCGGGGACTCGTGTATATATAGTGAAAAATTATTATAGCTTGTATATGAAAACGGGATACGAGTAACACAATATTATAATACGCGATATTATTATAATATATCGAAGAGCTTACATTTTTCTTATACGCGTCACACACACTTTGTACACGTCCTTTTTGGCTATTTACTGTATAATATTAAATACTTTAATTTGTAAACTTACCACACGCGAACGCTTCTTTACCATAGCTGATATTTTGTATATGTTATATATACCTACTGAAACATATGAACCATCGACTCGAATATTCTGCTCAATATATCTTCCGATTATTGTACAGTAATTCCACTAAATTTACTTTCGATATATTTATAAAACGAATGACATCGTGATCGGTGTATTCGATCGATTTATTTGCTAAATCTGGCATCTCGAGATCCATAATAAATTTTTTTTTCTGCCAGAACCAGGGTATAATTTAAAGATTTTCTATATACTTAAACAACAACTATATATATAATACTAACGTCTATATAGCTAAAGCCGTATATAGTCATTTCTACATATTAATATGATGACATATTACATATTATGTTCTGATATTTCGAAACCATAAATCGATTTCATTTATTCCGTCCATCGGAGGAATTCGATTTTTGTAATATAAACGCATTACATATATTATATACTAACACCAAAAAATATATAATTATATTTATAATATTAATATATAATGTAATATATTGTATTGTTATACGCACAAATATCTATAAATACTATTTACTATATTTCTATATGTTCTATACAGTGGCTATTTTTGTGTGCACTAAGAAAAATAAAAATGTGCGCCTGTGTCTTTTTTATATGCAGGCTGTAATGGGTCCATTTGATTTAAGAAACAATTTTAATTATAAAAAAATTAAATAAGCTTTTTTAATTACAAATTATAGTAATTATTATTTGTGGTGCTATCATTATATGTATCACAGTTGTCGTTTTCTTACAAGTAAAAAAAAGTCGCCATGATAAAACATACCCAGAAGCTACGATAAACAAAGATAGTTTTGAGGTGTATTTCCTGATGAAAGATGAAGTTGATGATCATAAAGTAAAACTCTCATCAAAATTTTTCATAATATGTCGGATAATATATGATAATAAAGTTTATAAATATAGTAAATGTTTATTTTTCTATTATTTTTTTTAACGTTGAGGTAGGAAACATTTAGTATGAGGTAAGTATAAAGCATATATTATAAAAAAATAAATTGTAAATACACCATTTTCCCCCACAATCATTATAGGAATTAAATTCAAATTTAAAAATGTGCACTACAGAAAATCAGAAAAAATAGCCACTGATTCTATATATAATAAGCTTTACTTTACACATTATATTATATAAGTACACGCACGCATATAAATATTATGTAAAAGTAAACTTACGAGTATGACTTTTACCCGCACCATATTGTTATATCGTCGAGTATAAGTTAGCAGAGTCGATAATAATTTTATACTCGCTCAAAGAATGAAAATATTACGGGTGGATAGATATTTAATATCTATATATGCCTATGTACATACAATGCGTCGGTGACTATATTTAAATATGTTTATTCAAAACGGGATCTTCTTGTATACAATATAACGTCCTCGCTGTATATTATATTTTATTGTCTTGTATGCGTATATTGTTCTGTCGTACCCTATATAAAAAAAAAAAAAAATATATTATTTCACTCGAGCTTTATGGAAACTGGGAAGTGTTCGTAATATAATATATTATGTTATACTGTGTTTTGTCCTGTAAATCGTAAATTGTATATATATGTTAAATGTATAAATGTTTCGATCAGTACTTATTAATAAAAATAAATAATACGTGTTATGTTATTGTGGTTTTTGCAGCCAACCAATGCGAACAGAATTCGTTTTCGTGCCGTAGTAAGAATCAATGCGTAGACATCAGAAAGATGTGCGATCAGCGCATCGATTGCGACGACGGATCGGACGAAGAAAATTGCGGTAAACCGCGCGGTCATTTTTTTTTTAAAAAAAAAACTTAACAAAATTTACAAACTCCCGTCCCGTACACTCGTCTAATTGTAGGATAAATCCCCCTCCCCATAACCTTTCTTTTTAGACTTTCAGTGATAATATTATTCGATAGTTAAAATTATTTTTTACTTATATATTACATTCTCTCTTAGAATCTTAGATATCAATTTAATAATATTTGACGATACTCACCACTCCTAAATCTTAAATGCGCCATTGCTTCTATTTATATTTATTATGCATGATGTAAATGTATAGACGTGAACAATTGCGGACCGGAAGAATTTCAATGTCACGACGGCAAATGTCTGTCGATCGATAAAAGGTGCAACGGGAAGCCGGAATGCAGTTCCGAGGAGGACGAGGCCAATTGTCGGTCGCCGTTCGCGGACGGCGGTTTTGGTACAGGTACGTCACACACAAAAAAAAGAAAAAATAAGTATAGAAAAAATTATCGTAATATTTTTTCTTTTTAATCGTCGTCGTCACTTTAAAAAAATTAAACACGTTAATATAAGTTAAAGTATTTACATAATAATATATACGAATATAACATCGGTGTAGTGTATACATAAACATCATCGCGATATATATAAATAATTAATTTTGCACTCATCGCACACGTTTTCACGTTAAGTAATAATATAATAAGAATATAATATAATATGTATCATACACGAAAATGTACTTAACGCAATATATTATATAATATATATATATATACACTATTTTATATATTATTATATGGCTTTTCACGGAAACAATTATGCACAAAAACTGTTCGTATAACAACGTATCATTGTACCACGCACATCTCACATTGTAAATTATTGTAATATTATAACATAATATATTTAGTTCGGTGATGTTTAGTTTATTATGCAGGAGAGTTACGCGGCTCTATGGCGCAACCCCGCAAGTATAATGGTTTAAAACCACCATATAGATACGCGCGTATAATTTTCAACCGCGGTCGCGAACATTACGCGTCACGTTATTATTGAAGTTAAAAAGTTTCGCGAGGATGTCAAGAAAATAACCTAAAAATAATATATATTATTATCATAGAATACCTCCATAATATTATAATACCCCTCCGGTCGACGTACAAAAAAAAACGTAAACATTGTCTCGACACTATATTATGTAAAAATAAACGTTATTCGTCGGGTAATTCAAAATTTTTATTTTACCCGTCCATCATTATATATAATGTCATAATGATAACGACAAATGAGATAATATTATATTTATAATTTAAAATACGAATTACGGAATATTCATTTTTTTTTTATTTAGTGATTATTTAACGTTTTAATATCAGTATTTTAAATTATAAATTATAATGAAACCTAAGTAGTTCGTAGTTTTCAAGTGTAAGGGATAGCTCGCTTCGCCTCCTATACCTAACTCATAAATTTATGAGATAGAAAGTGTTTTAGTAGTAACTTATATGAAGAGACATTTATATAAGGGATATCTATTGCATTATATGAGTATGAATGATCAAACTTGAGTTGATAAAATAAAGAAAAATGCCCCATGTTGCAGACAGATTCGAATCAAGATGTTTGTAACAGAAATAGGACGTGTTATTTCACTAGGCCACCATCTTCATCGGTCCTTAATAACTTATTATTATATACTATTTAATTTAAATAAAAATTTGATTTTCCCAATGAAAATCGTTTATTTTACATATAATATGAAGTGCCGAGACAATGTATATTTTGTTTATATGCCTCTGGTCAACAGCCCAAAACTTTGAAATTCTCGGTCAAAAATACGTACTTCGTCGTATACGATATAAATATATAATATTATACGATTTACGACGAAAAATAAAAATATAGTTTACGATCGATTTTGAAATATTCCGATAATATTTTGATGAATATATTACATTATTATTTTTCTATCGTACAAAAATATTTAATTGTCCATCGAAATTTTTGAAATATATTACATATTATATTAATATAATATAGGTATATATATTGTCCTCACATAGACTGATATACGCAATAATAATTATATATAACGTACAGAGTACAAAGATATAGGTTTTTTTTTTTAGGAGATAATTTCAAAACGATCGTATATTATCATTTATAATATTGATATTTAATAAATATATCGAGTAAAGAGTTTTAAATTTATACTTATATTATATTTAATACAAAAACGCCAGTGTTATGTTTTCGGTTTGAGATAATGCGTGGTTTTCAGTTTTCGCAGACTAAAATAATAATCATTATGCGATGTAACTATATATTTATAACGTCATGAAGTGTTCCTTTTTGTAATATTGATTTCTATCAGTTATACGAAATATATGTTATGTCTTTGAAGTCTTTAAACTGTATATTTAATCTATACGTATATTATAATATTTACGTATTATTATAAATGCGTGTAAAAAATACGTTGAACGTGTTTGATTTAACTGCTCATTGCGGATGAAATCCAATGAACTTATATATATATATATATTGTAATATACGTTTGACACATTAATATTCTATATTCTATATTACCTTCAAATTCTTCTTTCTTATTATTCCTATGCGTATTGTTCTTGTTTAACTTTTGTGACGTTCGCTTTATCAATATTTGAAAATATCTGATTTCTTTCTTAATCCAAGGTTAAAAATACGCATAAAATAGTTAAATCAATGTTTTTATATGTATATATTATATAGGTAACATGTGTATACATATTTTCTCTTAAGCAATATACAATGTATAATAATAAAATGTACATAATCAATTTATTGTTAAATTTGTAATATCAAGACTTGTATTTAAAAATATCCTGTAAAAATTTCCCATTAACGAACATTTTTTAAAAGTGTATTATTATTGTTTTTTCGTGTTATAATTATTGGTGACCATTTGAAGACCACGTGTCACAACGGTTATTAATTTATTATAATCATTGCGAATCGAACTCGCGTTTTAAGACTTTATCGAAAAATTTGATAATCGTATATAATACCTATATTATGTTTGTGCGACCGCAATTTCGAAACGATTTCTGGAAAATAAAAATAAGTTCACCCGATTTTTTCTGTTTTCGCGCGTAGGTACAGACCCTATAAAATAAATAAATAAATATTATTAATGTAATAAATTATATTTTATACTACTACCGAAAAAAACACATAACAATTATCAATATGAATTTTGTATTGATATACTCAAATGTTTATATGCCATATATTATAATAGTAATTACTAATTAGTAATTAGTAATAATAATAATAATTGTAATTGTACACGTATACTTAATATTCTAATGCTTCTGTATATTGTGGCACGCTTGGTGTTTGATGTAGACCCCATGTTAGCACCTTGTCCCAAAACGGATTTCACGTGCGCCGACATGAGTTGCATAACCCAGTCGAAGGCTTGCGACGGCCAAAAGGACTGTCCGAACGGGGAGGACGAACAGAATTGCATCGGATACGGTAATGATAATAATAATAATAATGATAATGACATAATACATATAATATTATATTGATCTGCCTCGCTATACGTACGCGTTATTATGATATTAAATGAAAAAAAAAAATAATAATAATAATAAAATAATAACAAATACGAAAAATATTATGAATTTAATATTATATTATTATATAAAGTATATAAAGTATATACAAAAAAATAACAATATTTTAATAACACACAAGCTGTACAACGCGTAATCATATTATTAATTATAATTACGACCCGGGTTTAAAATGCATTTTAACATTTAAAAAGTGAATATTTACGTTAAAAATGTTAGAAATTATTTTCCGCACGTTTATATATATTATGCCTATACTTCATTTTATTCATTTTCAAAGCATATATACTCGTATTGTATTATTTTAATTTTATATATTAATATTATAGTTTATTTTTTACGAATTTTCACAACGTTAATATAAATTTATACGTGTATAATACGTAATCCCTAATATGTCATATTATATTATTATCTCGAGAAACTTTATCAATTTATCATTTTTTTTTATCACGCTAAAATAAATATTAAAGATTTTTTTTAATCTAAAGAAAAAACAAATAAACATCGGATCGTTTCTAAACGTCTTATCTATCGGTCGAATGACATTTTCGTATGTTATTCTATATAATATAATAATTAGCACATTTAAATCCGGGTCTTGAAGGTATGCGATTGCATAAATACTTTCTTCCGCGACTCAAATCCTGCAGCATGTCATCGGGTTTTGTAATTGAGAAGAAAGATCAAACCGATTTGTTTTTCATCGGCAACGTATTAATTCCGTGGTAAATTATTCTGCAAATTTTTACAATTATTATTTAAAATTGAAAAAAATATTTTTTCGATTCCGTTATACTATTAATATACAACCGGGACTATAACGGATAAATCTGTTTATTTAAAAAAACTTTGCCGCGCTTTTTAATATATCTTTTAACCCGTTTTACGGAGGACAAATAATAATAAAACAAATCATCTTCTAACCTTCTATATTACGCTTAAACGATATTTTATTATTATATTTCCAGCGGGGTACAGTCTATGATAGTGACTTATTATTATATTTTACTTTATTGTATTTTTGTTTTGTTGCTTTTCGTCTACCTAACACGCGGCTTTAAAACAACTAACCCCGTCTATTTCGAACACGCATTATTGTAGACGGCGTCGTCGGGTCGACATCGCCGTCGTTCGCAACTAATCGGGCACCGTCACCGTCGTCGCCGACAACGGTATGTTTCGCCAACGAGTTCCGATGCCTCGATGGCGGTTGCGTGAAACGCGATTACCGCTGCGACGGTCTTAACGACTGTAAGGACCAGAGTGACGAGTCGGACTGCGGTAAGTAAATATATAGAGGTATATATATATAAAATACGACCACGGTTATATTTGGAAAACCGAGAGTAGGTACGACGCATTGCGACGTGACCACGCACGAAAGTTTCGCAAAGGACAAATCGCTTTTCGGGGTCGCACGTAATAATATTATCATAATAATTGTATACGTAATATTATATAGACGACGAGCCGAATAAGTTGCAAATGCGTTTGGCCGTCGTTGTGCTTGTATTATATAACGCTTTTTTCATTAACACGTAGTATTATAAATTATAATATAATATTATACCTAAACCTAAGATATACGAGTATATACATAAATATTGTTATAATAACATTAATGATGCCCAAAATTTTACATTAACTTTGACGTTGACTGTACGAAAACAAAATTATATTAGTATACATCTTAATTTAGAGCTATAGATTAAAATTTAAATATTTAAAAATATCAAAAAAACAATTATATCGTTCGGTAATATTTGCGAAACAAATACGTTAAAAAGTCAAACAATAACTACCATATAATATTTTATTCGTTCGATTCGATTATACATAATGTATTATATATTATTATTATGTGTACTGTATATAATGCTAGGTATATGTATATATATATATTTAAATAAAACTTTTATATAAATAATCGAAATAAATTCATTTCTATAAAAAGTTTCGGACCCGTGTTATAAATTATACATATACATAACGTATTTCTTTTTCTTTTTTTATATTATTATTATAACGTATTTCGTTCCTTTTTTCTAAGCATATAAATATAATATACATTATTCATGTCCGCGATCACGTCCAATAAATACAATTTTCCACTATTTAAATTGAACTTTCTAACTTTTAAAAGAAATCCAATATTTATATTGCTTTTAAGTTTATCTTTTCCTCCCTATATCTACATTATATATTTCTATGTACTCGTTTGTATTCGTTCGGGTATACTTATACATTTAAAATTCACGTGAAATATTCAATATAATATGATAATGATAATAATATTTATTTTATACTGGCCATTGAATTAATATTTAATGTATCGAGCTAAGCAAATTTCTCATACGTAACCTAACCTATAATATAAAGTTCACATATGGCGAAATCCATAAAAAAAACTCGTAAATTTTCGTTAAAATAACGCACGCGTGACTTATTATTAAAATGGCTCTGACATTTTTAAAATATCACTTAATCCATTTATTAAGAATTATTCATGTACACACACATTAAACAAATCAAGTTATAGGTATATAATAGATTTCAATGAAAATTATATATATTAATATATTTCACTGTGTGTATATAACAATCGTTCTGAACGCGTGTATAATATAGAAATAAAATTCAAAAAATAAATAGATTGCAAATTACAAATTACTTGCTTAATCTAAATGCGATGGCAAAAAAATTCCAAAATTAAACCATATTCAACTTAACGTAACTTATTATAATCATTATTTGAACTATCGTATAGGAAATATACAGGTATGTTACGGGTAAAAGCAAAAATCAAGTAAAACTAGAAATGCCTTAGGTGCGTAAGAAAAATTCATAAAAAAATTATTTTAAAAAATATGAAAACATTCTTATTTATTTTTATAATATTATATCACGTAAAATATTATTTTATTTACATTTGTATTTATTACTCAAATATTCATTGATTATAGGAATATTTAAAAGAATAAGAATACAAAATGTATATAATACAACTCAGAAAATGAAATAATAATAAATAATAGTAAAAATAAGTATAAACAAGTTGTTCTCATTTTTATACTCCATGATTTTTAAATAATTTTTTTATTATAAATATACTTGACGAATAAATAAATGTAAATTACATTTTTTTGTGTGGTTCTAAATTTTATAATATGTTAAAAATTTAAAAACAAATAAGAATTTTTTCATATATTTTTTTAATAATTTTTTGTTTATGAGTTTTGCCCTAACCGTTTTAGGTATTTTACACGATTTCGGCTTTTGCTCGTAATACCTATATACAGAGTATTTCATCACCAGGTTTTCCACAGTCAATAACTTTTGAATTATTACATATTTTTAATATCTGATTTTTGCAACTTATTTATGTATATACAAGTCATATTTTTCATTATTATTATTTTTTTAGTAACCAAAATAAATAAAAAATAAAATCTTTGTTTTCATACTAATTAAAATTTTAATATAGCCAATTTCTAGTCTTGATTTTTCTTAAAATTATAAAATTTAATTGAAAAAATAATAATAATGTTGATCAAACTTATTGCTAAATGAAAAAATGAAAAAAGAAATGAATTTTTGTCTAATTAAACGAAGAATAATATATCAGCACTAGATTACATTAGTAAACGGTTAGCGAACGTTACATTTTGATCGTTTCGTTGCATTTCCGCTTTTAATTAATTACCTATTGTAATCATATTAAAATGTTACATTATCATTTATCAATTAAAATTTAATATTACAATAAACGTGGATTGATACACCTTGATTATAATATTATGTTTGTTATGAAAAAGATATGAAACACATCAGTTTACATGGAATATAAATTGATTATGAAATATTGAAATTATACTTAGATTTAAAAAATTAATGACTAATTAAATACTATATAGAAATTAATAATTGAATTATTAAAATTTTTAGAAAAATAAAATATATTAATTGGCTATCTTGGAATTTTAATAAATATGAAAATAAAAAATAATTTTATTTTGGTTTTAAGAAAGTACTAAAAAAAAAAAATTATAATAATAAAAAACGTGACTTCTGTATACATAAATAAATTGCAAAAATCATATTTTAAAAATATTTAATAGATAAAAAGTTATTGGCTGTGGACAAACCTGGTGAGAGACACTTTAGGAATATATAAAACGCATAAAGTCTTAACTTTAGTCTTTACCACTTAAAGTCGTCTGCCATCTCCCGAAGGGAACCTGACCGGCGCCAGACATACTCAACTTCACATATGACATTCAATTAAACTTGAAGATCTTACGTATGTGACCATTACTATACTACGCATGTTGCCATAACTCAACTACTCTTTCTTAATGATTGCAAACGAATAGAAAATTCGCCGCATGACCAGGGAAGTTTTTCAACTCGTCCGCGTTGTTTACTGTACAATACAATTTACTTATAATATAACCATCAAACGATACCTAACTTAACCTTAACTTAATCACTCAATTACCGCACGGTCACAGCAGGTGAGTATATGCGGTTTTTCTTTTTTGGAAATTTCGTATTTCTAAACCGCAATGTAATATTTTATTTTGCCGATGATCCGAGATACCAATTCGAAATTTCGAATATGTATTTAATATATTCGATCGATTCCCGTATGCTAATGGATTGATCACAGTTACCGTGTGCGATTATAATGCGAGACGATTTTAGAACGAGATAATTTTATCCCGTAGGTGACATCACGACCACGACCACGTTCCGGCCGCAAAGAGTGACCAACGCCACGACCGAAACTTATCAGCCGTACACTTTGGAACCGTCCGTGTTCGTGACCTGCAATTGGAACGAGTTTGCGTGCCGCAACGGCCGGCAGTGCGTCCCAAAATCGGCGAAATGCAACAACGCCTACGAGTGTCGGGACTATTCGGACGAAGACAATTGCTGTGAGTTTACGGGTTGTCGGGCTATTACAATTTTCCCTGGAGGAATAATTGTGTATTAGTGTACAAGATCACTACAGAAGAAATATGAGTGGGACTGCTGCATTTAAAAACATAAAGTTAAATTATTGCATAGGTTACATAAAAGAATCCAGAAGTGAATTAAATTTTAATTATCAAAAAAAAGCAAGGGAAGAAGGGATACTGGTGTGGAAGGGTTATAGGTGTAAGGAGGATAGTGATGAATTCTGATTAAAATTTGAATGCAATGATAAAACGAAATATTGAAAGTTCTATATTTTGTAGAAAAATTAACGTAACAGTTTCAAAATTTTATCACATATATGTATATCTATGTGAATACCCAATAAAATTTTCAAGTCTCTAAGTTTAAAATTACCTAAGTTAACGTTAAATATTGAAATCGAATTCGTTGAAATTTCAATTTTCGTGAAAAATGCCGTTTTTCATCATTTTTTGGTCGATTTTCCTATTGCATAAGATCAATTTTGAGAAATGATCTAAATAAAGTACCAATTAAATTCACTTTTATACTAGAAACATATGCTATTCGTGAAAATCGGAGCATTATTTCGGGTAGAAAAAGTGTCTACATACATGAAAAATGGCACACAAGACACAATCATTATAAAACCAATACATATATTAAAATATGAGAGGAAAATTATTTATAATCCAAAATACTTCGATACATGTCAAAAAAATAAAATTCCTATACCCGTATCACTTTACGGATTGTTTTATACGTCTGTTTGGAGAAAAAACCCGCTAATTTCCAGTCGTTGAAATCGCAATAATTATTGACCATTTATTATATGTGTGTAATATTTTAATATGATAAATTTGTGTATTTTCTAGATGGAGTTCCGGACGGGTTAAACTTAAAAACGTATCCCAACGAACAAACAATCAAAGCGAGTAAGTATATAGTTTTATATTTTTACAATCTGTATTCATTTTCCTTCGAAATTATGGTTGAGCCGATGTCCGCGACGTCCAAACCTATTCGTTGTAACGCGTGTACTATACGGTAATACGAAGATGTCCGTCCAATATCGACTACCATTCGCTTATTATAATCGCGCCGATTAGGTTAAAAGTTAGGTTGAAATTACATATCCCTTGTTTTAATATTTGTACATAATATGTTCATTAAGGTATAAATACGAATAATATATTCCAGTTGCAAGTGACATTTTATAAGAATCCTGCTCGAATTTTCAAAAACTAAAATAAAATATTAAATTTCGGCTCATCCACGTTTCAAAAGAACAAAAAAAAATCCGTATTGTTCTGGCAGGTTAAATATATAATAATATAATATGATACATTCTCGCTGAGTGCTGCACACATTGATAGAAAAAATGCTAATTTATTATACTCGTAATAATAATAGTCGTAGTATTACGCAGTGAGTTTGTGAGCACTTGCAATATGGTGACGGAAATCTTCATCACTCGTCCAACTAAAACCGAATTCACCTTTCGAATGATATCATACTTTTATTACATTATTTCCCGAAAATTGTGGCGATTAATACGATTATTAACTCGTTTTGCATACCTAATATTTGTTTTTAATACTATAATGGTACACCGTACACCTCATTAACCGGCTATCTTGCACACTGTTTTTTTTTCTTGTGGCTATACGCACAAATTCTAATACGAATTATACACACGTTTCCACACATTATTATAATATGGTTTTTCATCGTTTTACAATTACATTGTATATTCAATATTCATATTATAACAAATCGTATCTAGGTATTATGACGAACGGAATTGGTTGCATTTGTATATATATATATATTATTTTATCATTTTTTGAGGATTTTTTTAGACCATATCGCATTTGTTCATTTTTCAAAAAAAAAAAATTCCCATTTTTTTAAGCTTTAGAAGTTTAATAATATATTATTCTCGTAAAAGGCGTATTATTTTCATATATAATTTTTTTTTACGTCTAGGAATAATATTGAAAAGCTTAAGAAATTTCATTAATCGTTCAACAATTTATCATATTTAGAAATACTTTTAGTTTCATATAGCTAATTTTTAATTTTTCTTTTTTTTTAAACAACATTATTTAAAATTATTTCTATTTTTTCTTTTTATATTAAAATATTTATAAACGGTATTTTTTTAATATCGGCTTAAAATTATTATTAATAATAACCGTTATGTATTCCGTTCACTAATTCTACAATATTTTTCGTTTCTAAATTTATGTTAAAATTTAACACCTTCCACACGTAGAACTATTATACATACGACTTATATACCATACCTATTATAATATTGTCGATAAACGTTGCAAAAACTCAACACAATGAATTATTTTATAGTAATATTGCTGATTTATAATATATTAATACGTATTTTTGTATTTTTGTTTATTTCCCCATATACACGCACTCTATTTCTGATTTCTTCTTTACTAGAAAACAAAGGTAAGATAATTTTAATGGACTGCAATTCTCGGGTGTTTGATGTTTATGAATCTTTACGCGTATACTGTGCCGACGAATCATCATGCACGTGTGGAAACGCATAATTATTAATAATAAACGTTTGATTTACAATATATTATTATCATCAAATAATTTAACACCATTTTTTTTTCTTTGCATGACGAACATTCGTAAAATTATTTGAACACGAGTCGTGAAAATAATTAATAGTATTATTTTTTAATTATATTTTTATTACAAATATCATATATTTATTAAAAATAAAAAAATATTGCATGATACTTATTCGATTATCTGTAATCGTAGTACATTGTACAACGCGTAATTTATAGTTAATAGGTATAATATTATTAACTAATTCAAATTAATTATTAACTATTTAATTATAATATGCATGATGCTGAAGATACAAATGTACAATATACAAGTTTAGCAGACACTAGACAAAATACTTTATTTAAATGTATTTTTTGCGGAATAAATGTATAAGTATACATTTTTTGAAATCAATACTTTTTTTTTATATTTCGGCAACTGTTAAAACATAATATTGTTCTGGAAATATATTAAATATTAATATATTGCTTTGGGGTTTTTTAAAAAAAAAAAAAAAAAATTGTCATATTGTTCGTTTAGTCATAAAAGTTCAACAAATAATTTATGCGATTTCTGAAAAGTAATCGAAAATTCAAAATTTATGTTTTCATAAAAATTCTCTAATGTATTCATCATTACAACTGTTTTGGTTTGCATAAAATCGGTATTTTATTAATTGCACTGTTCCGAAAACTAATAAAGTAATAATGTTCAAAAAAAAATTCAATATTTTTTATGTATTCATTTTTATTCGTTCAGATAGATACTATTTAAAATCATAATATATATTACTTATATACTAACAAGAACAACACGTAAAACGTATATTAAAAATATACTTCACGAAATCCATTAAATCGTCTTGCATGTTTTCTTTTAAATTGTATTCACTATGACACTATCCAATTTGCAGTAGTTAAAACGAGCATACGTTTCTACATTCCGATTAACGCTCATGATTATAATATACTGTAAAATGAACATGTCGGTGTAGAAATAAAAAAATATTTCCTATGTACGATTTTTTAATTATTAAACTATGATATTATTATTTAGTAAGTAGGTATATCATTATTGTTTTATTGGACTTGGTTATTACGTATAATTTATATACATATATATTAAATAACATTCATCATTGTTCATACTTATAGTAGTTAGTACTTACCTATTCGTATTTGGTGCATATTATATGTGATATTCGCATGTTATCGTCTGTATGGCTTTTTGGGGTTCTTTTTAATTCGTCTTTTTATCATTATTTCTACTCGTGATAATATTGGTAATTGTATTTACTGACGACATCGATTCGATTGTGTTGCCGCGTGTATAGACCGAGAAGTCGTATTCCAGTGTCGAGACGAGGGTCCTCTAAGAGCGCCTGTCAGATGGTCCCGAGGCAACGGACTGTATTTGCCCCACGGTTCTAGAGACATCAATGGCCGACTGGAAATGCCCAACATCAAGGTAAATAATAATATAGTATTATTATTTTATAAATTATTATTAGAAAGAATTAGTTATATCTTATACTCGTATTACGTACACAGAATGAGGGGATGCAAATTTCCGATCTCCTTTTATAATTACGTAATTTATTATTATTGTTATTTTTTTTATAATATAACGAAAATATACAAAAACGATATAAATTGTCATAATTTAATAATTTATAGTGTAAAATATTTTATAATACTTCGAGTTTTATCCAAAATATAATCGGTTTTACGTGATATTTACTCATAGGTTGAACACACCGGCACGTACGTGTGCGAAGCAATTGGTTTCTCAGCTTCGGATCCTGGCTCTCGCGTGTCCGTCTACCTGAATGTCGAACCATGTGAGTAAAACATTTCGATTTTTGCATAATGCATTAACAATAATAAAATATTTTAAAATTAATTTAAAAAAATTTAATTTAAAAAAATTTAATTTAAAAAAATTTAATTTAAAAAAAAAACCAATACTTAAATATGTTTACCGTACAAGCTGCACGGAAAAACAAACATATAATACCGATTATAAAAAATAAATGGAAATTCAGTTTGCCCACGACAAGGCATTTTTATTTTTATCGCTACTCAGGTATGTATGTTAATGGGAGTAAAATCTGATGTTTTTAATATCGTTACAAACGTGACAATTTAAAATATTTCTTTTTCTTTTTTTCTACTGCTACTTTTTGTGTTTGATCGAAACGTAAGTATAATAATTATTATAAGATTATAACACATATTTTATATTTAAGAAAATAAAAACTGAAGTTATATCGTAAATTATTTTATACCCTACAATATTACCATGACGTCTTGTCTTTGTGCAAATTGACAGATATATTCAAATGTAACTTTAGATGAAAACAAAATTTTCAGATTTTCTAATTATTTATTTGTCTTAATACTATAATTTAAGATTTTTTTTAATATATTAATATAATATATAATATACATATTAATTTTTTTTATAGAAGTCAAAATAGTCATTTTATTCTTTTAGGATTTTATATTCTGAGCGTTGGTTTTATCGCGGGTATTTTGTGTCTTTTTTATTTTATTTTATAATTCTCATTTTTAACTCTATAATGTTTGATGTGTATTGTTTCTATGATGTGTTGGCGCTCTATTACATATTGATTAACTTAGTTCAAAATATTGTTAAAATCTCAAGTTACAATTTTTTTTATAGCTGTTTAAAATTGAGAATTTTAGTAAATTTTAATGATGTAATAATACCTATATAATCCGACTGAACTTACTCAGAATCATTTTTTTCGAATGCTATATAATTAATAAAAGTCGCACAACCGATTTGTAAAAAATGTAAAAAATATCATCTTCATTTAACGCCTGCAATAAAATATGTGGGCGGTACACTTTCAATCCAAGGTTTTTCATCATTCGTGCCGTCGAACGCCGTGATACTCCTAAATCCGTAGACACACATGGCACAATGACCTTTCGCGATAACATTACATGATTTTTGCCCACCCCTGTATATTTGTTATGTTTTACGGTAAAGCCTTTGAGCCACTATGATTACAATAATTTTATACTTTGGTTTTAGGGATTGATGTGACCGAACGGCCAATAGAAGCGTGTGGTGTTAATGAAGCCACGTGCTCTAACAAACAATGTATACTAAAATCGAAAGTTTGCGACGGTAAAATCGACTGTTCCGACGGATCGGACGAAACCCGTTGCAGTAAGTATATTTTATTATTTGAAATAATTGTTTACAGTTTATTAAACAAAAAACGCATGCAATAATTCGAAATGGACGTTAATAAGAATAAAATATCAGATATTATAATTTTCGTGTTTTGCGTTTTTAGATATGTTCGGCTGTCAGCCCAACGAGTTCCGGTGCAGTAATAAAAAGTGCATATTGAAAACATGGGTGTGTGACGGTCAAGACGATTGCGGAGATAACTTCGACGAACAACAAAACTGCGTGCAAAAATCAGCCGGTACGTAAACCTATTACATAAAGACCAAAAATTTTCCATTCTAGTTAAAATTACATTTCGATATTGTAATTATTTGTATATTTTTGACCATTATACAGATTCACACTGTTTATACAGCGAATTTGAGTGTAGAAACAGAGAGTGTATTCCAAAATCGTTCCAATGTGATTCACAAAGCGATTGTTCCGACGGAAGTGACGAAATCGGCTGTCGTAAGTGAAATAAAACAATAATATGAACAGTGTATTTATAGAGGATATTGTTCTGGGAACTGGGAGTAAAAACGTACCATTTGCATATAAAAATCTATGTATAATTGAATTTAAAAAAATGTTTTTACATAATATTGATTTTTCACAAATATTTGTGACATAGTCAAAAAATAAAAATCATGAATGCCTATAGAATACTTAATTCTATATTAATATAAATTCATCTTTTCGAAAATTCTGCCAAATTAGTTTAGTATAGCCGTTTACGTATAAAATAAGGTAACGAAAGTTATAATATTCTCGAAAAAGAAAACTTAAAATAAATCACTTAATAGTTAATGTACCTAATTTACTTATATTATGTATTTTAATTCCTCAATTTTCCCATTTTTACGTTCAATAGTTCCCGTACAGTTCCAAACTACACCACCTCCATTTATAACACTCGAAGTCGGTGCAGTTTTTGTAACGACATGTAAAGCTGTTGGCGTACCGGTTCCCGAAATATCATGGCGATTAAACTGGGGTCACGTGCCAACAAAATGTGAGATGACGAGTGTCGGCGGATTGGGTACACTCACGTGTCCCAACATTCAGGTAAGAAAACATTACACAATAGTTTGTTTTGTTTCGTCATTTTATCGAATTGAATGGTTTGATAAACAAACGGGTTCGACGAATAATTTCAGTTGGCTGACCAGGGTGCGTACAGTTGTGAGGGCATCAACATACATGGATCTGAAATTGCCGTGCCTGATACGATATTAGTGGTAAAGCAACCTCTAGATGTATTAACAACATCGTGTCCCCGAGGAACATTCAACGACGCGGCTTTAACACAAAATGAGTGCATAAATTGTTTCTGTTTTGGCATTACCAGTACCTGTAGAAGTTCCAAACTGTACAAAAGCCAAGTAATTAGCACGACATAGTCGTCAAAACCGTGAAGTTTTCTTGATAACACATTTTAACACGTGAATAATATTATTTTCGTACTTTCAGAATTTACCGTCCATGAATCAACTGAAAATCGTCAACGTTTACATCGAACCTTCGTCATTGCGAACTGTACTGAAAGCGCCGACTTCTACAACCAATCATCAAATAAACGTTAAAGGTAATGAAGCGTTACAAGTGTTCACAGTGAGCAACTCGCGAAATTCGGACGATATATATCCGTATTTCAAATTCCCCAAAATCTACTTGGACAACCAACTCAAATCGTACGGCGGATACATCAGTTACACTGTTAGATACGAAGGAAATGGAGAACCGATCGGATTCATTCCGGACATCATTCTGATCGTAAATATAGAAGAATTTATAATGTAATCAAATACCGATGTTTTTAAAATTCTCGTTATTTGCAGGGAAATGGCGTCAAACTTATGTATTTTGCTCCAGAAATATCAGCAGGCTCGGACACGGTAGTATCGGCTAGATTATTCGCGAACATTTGGCAGAAAGAAAGCGCAAGTTCTAATCCTTCGGACAAATTAGCTACCAGGGAAGAAATCATGGCAGTATTGGCTAACGTAGAAGAAATTTTAATTAGGTAATTAATACTTAATGGTGTATTTTCCGATTGAAACACACATACATACATATTATAGTATTAAGACCTATTATTTTATTTTTATTTTCATAAGGGGACTATACGTTACCCTACAATCGGAGACCAATATCAAAAATATCAAAATGGATTCTGCACAAACACGGAGTAATATAAACGAGTATGTAACATTTGTCGAAGAATGTCAATGTCCAGAAGGTTATACTGGTCTATCATGTGAAGTAAGTGCTGTATATTATATTCATTACTACAAGTAATAAAATTAAAAATATATTAAAATAAAATTATTATGCTATTTAATATTTATACGATACAACAATTCATATTAAAAATATTTACAAACTGGAATTATTATTGTTATTTAAAGAGCTGCGCTCCTGGGTATATACGCAGACAACAAGGTTCCTGGTTGGGACAATGTTACAAAGAAGTTATAGAAGTTTGTCCAACGGGAACGTATGGAGATCCAACGAGAGGGATACCATGTAGACATTGTCCTTGCCCTTTGACATCAATTGGCAATCAGTAAATTATAATACAAAAATATTATAGAATATAACTGAATTATTTTGTATAATCTTATTTCAAACCAATTTTCTTCTCTAGATTTGGTAGAAGTTGTTACTTAGACACGGATGGATCACCAACGTGTAATTGCATCGACGGTTACATCGGACGAAGATGTGAACAATGTGCTTCTGGGTATTCTGGAAATCCTTTACAAGCAGGAGACTACTGCAAACAAGGTAAATAAACAAGAAACGAAATATTATATTGTCAGTGTGAGTAAAAAGAAAAAAAAACATACGTTTATATAAATGCACATTTTCAGGCATATGCGATGTGGCGGGTTCTACGTCACCATACCCAGATGAAAGTACCGGAAAATGTGATTGTAAGGTAAGAGTCCTACAAATGAACCAATGTTATAATGTTAAACCTAATAAATAATATTATTAATTTTGTCAAATTTTATTTGCTAATGCTGTCTTAAATTTTGACAAATTTTTGTGGTAAGCGTACAATTTATTTAATTTATTAAAAAATGTTTATACCAAAAATCTATGAAATTTTAATATCAATATGTAGCATAAAAACGTATATTGATTTCTATAAATTCTTCTCAATTATAGGAATATGCAACTGGCGATTTGTGCAACCAATGTAAGGCCAATACTTTTAACATCGCAGTAGATAATCAGTTCGGTTGCATCAGCTGTTTTTGCATGGGCATAACCAATCAATGTTCTAGTTCTCGGCTGTATAGGCAACAAGTAAAAATATTTTTATTAAGACAATGACGAATCGACGACTTAATATATGATTTACAGATGCATGCAACGTTCACGACTATAAACCAAGATATTAAATTGGTCCAACGCCGAGACATCGTTCCGTTATCGAATATAGAACTAAATCCCAATACGAGAGAACTTATTTACTCAGACTTTCCGCCTGGCAGTCAAGAAGTAATAAATTGTTTCTTTTGGAATACCGTTATGATGTGTTTTCTGTAGCTACAATATTGTTATATACGTTATTGTAGGTGTATTATTGGCAATTGCCTCCACGTTTCCTCGGTGACAAAATAACTTCGTACGGCGGTTTTCTGAGCTATACCCTAAGACATGTTCCTGTTCCTGGCGGTCAATCTTCTAAAAACAGTGCTCCAGACGTCGAACTCATCAGTGTAAACATTTAAAAAATACCTAATATTATTTTTTCCTACATTCATCTGTTATCATTTTTACGTGCTAATATGTATTTCAGGATAACAAAATAAGGCTGTTGCATTATAGTCGCGAAAATGTCGAACCGAATACTTTGAAAACCACTTCGGTAAAACTGTTGGAACAATACTGGCAACGTCCAGATGGCCGAGTCGCAGATCGCGAACATATGTTAATGGCGTTGGCTGGTTTGAAAGTCATATTAATCAAAGCGACATACACAACGGGCACTAAAGAAGTAGCGTGCGTATTATATTGCACATCTTAATATTAGTAAAATTTTTGCGTTAACAGTAATACCCTGATCGATATTTTTTCTATTGTAGCATACAATCGGTTTCACTAGATATTGCCGATTCGTATAATTCTGGTCAAAACAGAGCCGTCGAAGTGGAGGAATGTTCATGTCCGGAAGGATACAAAGGTTTGTCGTGTGAAGATTGTGCTGTTGGATTCACGAGAAATGGACAAGGGTTATATCTAGGACTATGTGAACTGTGCACGTGCAACGGACATTCAAGCCACTGTGATCCCGACACTGGAATCTGTGTGGTGAGTAGTCATTTATTATTCATTCTCAATGATATACTTAACCTAATCAATTTATTAATATTATAAATATTTAAAATTTTTAGAACTGTCAAAATCATACAACAGGAGATGAATGTAATGAATGTTTACCGGGATATCATGGAAATCCAGAAAGGGGTGAACCATGCGTGGCTGATTCCCAGGCTCTGGTTTGTGACTGTAGCGCCAAAGGCACCCTGTTGCCATGCAGAGAAGACAAATGCATTTGTAAAGTACGGCTGAATTATCAATAATAATAATATTTCATAATAAATTGCACATTGTCATTGTAAACAATTTTTGTAGACCAACGTTGAAGGACCGCGATGTGATCATTGTAGATCGGGTACATACGACTTGTCAGAAAACCACGTAGAAGGATGTTTGGAATGTTACTGTTCCGGAGTTTCAAGAAATTGTTATTCGTCTAATTTGTTCATTACCCAAATGCCAATGCAATTATTCGGACAAAATCATGGCTTTACTTTAACTGATAGGTTTGATATACATATGTCTAATTGTTAATAGTGTGAAAATTAAAAACAAATATTTTCATTAACAGAACAAGAAGTAGATTCATCAAATCGGGATTTTCAACTGATTTATCTAGAAACGAAATTGGTTACGACTATACGCCGAATCGCGGTGAACAACTTTTCTGGTCACTGCCGTCATCTTTTACCGGAAATAAGGTATGTATTCAATTTTATATTTTTATCTATTTACAATTTACATTCAATACGAATAATAGTTCAAATATAACTAAACGTACCTGTATAATATAAATTTAATTTAAATTCACAGATCACATCCTACGGCGGTTATCTCAACTGGACTCAACGGTACACCATCATTCCTGGATCTACGATACGCGACGACACTGATGTTATTCTAGTTGGCAGTGGAATATGGCTATTCAAATCTAATGATAAAAAAATTAAGCCCGACGAATCGACAGTAAGTATTCGTATATTACATAAAAAAAGGAAAAAATATTTTTTTTCCCCTTAATATTTAATATTACGCCCTGTATAATAGGTTTTTTTCTATTTGTATTCCTTTTTATATTCAAAATTCAATACTTAGTTTTATTTTTATATAAACTGGACTCCACAATAAAGTTAATCAAAATTTTTTTATTATTAATTAAATTATTATGCTCGAAAAAATAACGTTTATTATAATATAAGTATATTATGATTATTAGGTATTGAGTGCTCATTTGGTGGAAAAAGGTTGGCGACGTTTAATTTCTTCTGGACCACAATCAGCGTCCAGAGCAGATTTCATGAAAGTACTTTCGTCCATCGAAGCTATTTTAATTCGTGCTATCCACGCTTCTCAGACCAATGGAACATATCTAAGCGACGTCAGTTTGGATATAGCCAATGAAATTGAAACAGGCGGCGAACGATCAACCAGCGTGGAAGTGTGTAGATGTCCAGTTGGGTACAGCGGAACATCGTGTGAAGTATGTTTCTTTACAATTTTAATCATTTTGAGTAACCAAAACGAAGTTATTCTCTTTATTATAACATTAAGTGATAATCCATTATTTTAAGTAAAAAAAACTACGTATAATTTCCCATTTTTTTAAATATATAAAAAAATGTGTTAGTTAATTTTTATTTAAATAGTAAAATTAATTGTTTCATCGAACTGACGAATTAAATTAAATTAAAATTTTGGATATTTACTTATATGATTTGTAAAATTTTCAAAAAAAAAAAAGATCGAAAAAAGTTGATTGATAGTAATGATAATTGATAATAAGAAGTTTTTTTTATTATACTGGTGAATGAATAACGAGAGTTCAAATAGAATAGAAATTCCTGAGTTTCTGATACACCTTGGAACATAAATAAAAAATAAGACTAAAACAATTTTAAATTATTTTTATTTGTTTACTGAATACTGATGGTTAATCAAAACTAAGATGTCAATATAAGAATGATTATTTTTTAATTTTTGTTTGTATGGGGACTTGAGCATAGTGGATTGTTGAAAGAAAACTCTTATAAGTATATAAAAATTTAAATTATTTATTATTTACCAACAAAACAATTAACTCGTAAAATACTTTGAGAGTAATTCAAACACGTCGCTCCCTGTGTACAGATGTATTTTTAATCAAAGATTTTCTAATATAGATGTGCAGCGTCGGATATTATAAGGACGTCGATGATCGATGTACTAGATGTCCGTGTAATGCTAACGAAGAAAGTTGTTCACTGGGAACAGATTCAAGAGTCACGTGCAACTGCCTATCTGGATACACTGGATCTTCATGCAATATATTAGGTAAATAAATTTACATTGCTCTTAAAAATGCATCTTTTATTACTGAACATTTAAATATAACTGAGACATAAGCTATTATAGATTTATATTTAAAAATATTTTAATGCCTCTAATACTATCAAATCAAAAGGTTTAAACATCGCATTATATTAAGTATACTTTATAATTTTTTAGTATTCCTTCCAAAGATATTCCCAAATTCAATTTAATACATGATGAACTACGATAACGAAATAATAATCTGTTTAAAATAAAATCTCATTAACTTTACATTATTTATTGTTGAGTACTTGTGGAAAATTTATTTAAATAAAATAAAACCCAAATCCACAAAAAATTTCCTTTTATTTAAGCAAATACATATTTTGATAACAATGTTAATATGTTACCATCTTCAATGCAAAACACAGACTGACCATTATCGACGTGTACATTTCCCTTATACAGTGTGGGTTTCCGCGCATGACGTCATCACACGATGAATATCATGTCAGTTTAATTACCTATCTATTATTAATTATTATGGAAATAGTTTTAACAAGTTTTTATAATGGATTTAAATCCCAATTTTCAGATTATTCTTATTTTTTAATATTCCTATAGCTTATTCTCTTATATTTAATTCTTAATTATTTGTGACGTGTTTTAATAGTTGGATTGTGTTAATATTATGATTAAATTGTAAAAAGTGTTCTGCTAAAGGAGACTTATTAATTTCCTGATTTTTCATGCTTCTGATGTATTTCTTAAATCTTATACCTATGTTTCTTCTTGTTTGGCCAATATAACATTTATCGCAATCTTTGCAGTGAATTTGATATATTTCTGATTTTTCGGTTTCATTTATATTTCTTTTGTGTTGTCCAATAGACTCATAAGATTATTATTTCTTGATGAGACTATGTCCACATCATATTTTTTTTAATATTTTTGAAATTTTGTGTTATTTTTGTGTTATGAAAATGACAGCTGCTCGATTTTTATTTGTTAAATTTTGTTATTCTAAATTCTAATGCATTAATCATATATAATCTAATATATAATATTAAGAATTTAATCACAGTATTTACACAATCAAATTATTAAAACAAGTCACAAATAATCAAGAATTAAATATAAGAGAAGCTATAGAAATGTCAAAAAATAAGAAAAATCTGTTAAATTGGGATTTAAATCCATTACAAAATAATTTGTTAAAACTATTACCACAATAATTAAGAATAAAAAATTAAACCGACATGACATTAATTTATCGTGTAATGATGTCATGCGCGGGGAACACACATTATATAAAGGAAATATATCGATATCGGTCAGTCTGTGTTTTGCATTTAAGATGGTAACATTATTATCGAAATACGTATTTACATAAATAAAAGTAAATTTTTTGTGAATTTGGCTTTTATTTTATTAAACATTACATTATCTCATTGCTGCTGTACTTATATATTTAAATTAAAAATTGAAAATAAATAGTATGTAATGTATAATACACTATTGCATTTTAAACATTGTAAACATTTCTAAATCATATGAGATATGAATATAATAATAATTTAATCATATTTTAGAATTAAATTAAAGAAATCATTCAAATTGTTAAAAAATAAAAATAATTTTAGCAAAACATTGAAAAATGTATCTTGAATTTCAGAACATGATACTAGACCGTCTACAACAACTAGAAGACCACAACCACCACCGCTTCCGCAACCAGAAATTTTCATACAAATATCCGAACCCAGAATTGAAATCGTTGAAATAGGCAATACAGTATCGCTGCATTGTACTGCCAATTCTCGACGCTCAGAAGTATATCAACAAAAATTGTCTTTTTTTGAAAATAACTATATAACGCTTATGTGTTCTTCTTTTTTTTTTTCATTCAGCAAATCCGTATATCATGGTCAAAAGAAGAAGGACAATTTCCACCCTCCAACCGTGCAAGGGATACCGGATTGGGTGACTTGTATATAACAAGTGTAGAACCTACAGATAGTGGAGTGTATATTTGTACAGCGACGGATGGATATTCGTCGTTCAGTGACAAAAAAATACTGAGAATCCAAGGTACAAATTAAGAGTTTTAATAAATATAGACTAAAAATGGAAGAAAATTGGAATCTATTTATGATAATTAAATAATATTTATTTATTTTTTATTATTGTTATTATTATTTTTTTTTTTTTTTTTTTTTTTTTTTTGTCTCTTAATCTACACAGATCGATCGACAGCGGCTACATCAACCAGAAGACCAATACCAAATCAATCGGAAAATTACATCGCAATTTCTGAACCATTAATAGAAATCGTCGAAGTTGGTAGCACTGTAAGATTTAGATGTGACGCCAGACTCAATAGCAATGAGGTATTAATATGAAACAATTTTCAATTTACCACATAATTTTTTATTTATTATAACTTACGAATATACGACAGAACGAAAATATTTGATAACCATATAACAATATTTATAGACTGTAGTTTTACAATGGACAAGAGAAGGTGGTGTTAGCTTACCAGCGAATAGAGCAACTGAATTAGGAAACAATAAAGCAAAATACTTACAATTAACAAATATCGATACATCAGATTCTGGAGTCTATGTTTGCACTGCTTCTGATAGATATTCATCAATCAGTGGAAAGAAAACACTAGCCGTTGGAGGTATAAAAAACCATAATAATTATTGATTAGCATAACACACAGTATTTTATACTTAAAGTATATAATTATTATGATAACTTGTATTTTTATTCCATTATGCTTACAAAACAGAATTTCGTCGAGACGTATATGCTATTGGTAAAATCTATAAAACATTTCATATATAAAATCTCTAATAATATTAATACCACCAATTAATCAATTTAACAAATACATAATATAATATTATTATAACTTACTAGGTGGAAACGTAATAAAACCAAGTGTTAAGATCAATCCCAAATATCTTGAACTTACAGTTGGTGAACCAGCCGAATTTGTATGTTATTCTCCTGGAGCGCCCACATTAGAATGGTATAGAGGATTAGACCAGCCATTTAATCCATCTGTAAGTATTATTATTTTATTTGAATTTTTAGGAAATTATTAATTATATATAATTTATAGTATTCGGCGGCTGATGGCGTTTTCCGCATACCTTCTGTAAAACAGTCCGATCATGGCACTTACTTCTGTAGAGCAACTAATATAAATGGTGAAACTGATTCACAAAGAGCTACGATTTACATCAAACGTAAATAGACAATTCAAAGTTAATTATTTGATTTCAATCACTAATAAAATATTTGATTTTATATTATTAATTCCAACAGCTCAAACTAACACGAGCGTATCAAACGAATTATTGTTACTGACAATAGATCCGCCCCAATATTCCGGACCAGGTGATGTGGTACGCTTGCAATGTACTATTTCAGATGAATCACAATATTCGTTAAAATGGACTAAAATTGGGAATCAACCATTGCCTTACGGATCTGTACTGTTAGAAAACGGGCTCTTGACTTTAAATCGTCTTAAACCATCCGATTCTGGTATTTACGTTTGTTCTGCAATCTCATTGAGGTCCGGTGCAATTGAATCGGAAATTGAAGTACCAGTCAATATTATACAGAGAAGGTAAATCGTATTTTTATTAAAAGTTTTAAACCAGTTACAATTTTCAATCATTAAATTGTGTTTCTTTACGTTCATTCTACTTAGAAATCCTCCTAGTGTACGCATTGAACCCGAGAGGCAAATAGTTCCTCAAGGATCTCTTGCAGAACTAAGATGTGTGTCGACTGCCGATCAGAATTTACAAATACAATGGAGCAAAGCCAATGAGAACCTAACGTCTAGCGTTCAAGTATGTTTCATTGCAATCGTTCTCATAAGAGTACAGAACGCATTTTCTTTCATCTCGTTAGTCGTTACTACTGTTTCTCGTATTTTCGTAGATAATGGGATCTCTACTCCGCATTCCATCGGCCCAAGTCAAAGATCGCGGAATTTACGTATGTAAAGTCACTAACGACGGTGGAACTTCACAAGCATCATCTATTGTTGATATTGAACGTGCGTACCTTTATTTATTGTCTTAAAATCAAATGTTAAAAATAATAATGTCGAATAAAATATATTATATTATTGTGTGTGCGATTCGCCAGGACGAGAATCTCCAACCATCGAAATATATCCAAGTGCCAGACAAACCGTAACAATTGGCGGTAGCGTGTTACTTCAGTGCCGAGTGACGGGTGGAATTCCATCGCCAGTCGTTAAGTGGACCAGACGTAACGGCGAGAGTCTGCCGAATCAAGTTGAAGACTTACCTTCAGGCGTGATTAAGTACGCAAACAGTAAACATTAAAATAATTAAACTGTTGTCGTTATAAATAATATTATTGTTAAAATTACGTAAAAAATTACCACACATTAATTTACATAAGAAGGTTTTATTTTACCTATGCATTTTATGTTTTAGGATCATTGGTATGGAAGCGTCTAGCGCAGGAGAATACGTCTGTGAGGCAAGAAATAATGCCGGCATGGCATCGGCCACGGCCGTACTCGAGGTGCAATCACTACCCATAATTCGTTTGAGACCGTCTGGCACTATATCGGTGTTGCCCGGAAAACGAGTCAAACTCCACTGTAATGCGATAGGCAGTCCATCACCCACTGTTGCATGGTCCAAACTGACGCAAACATATCCCACATACCCGTATGCACGATTTTGTTTAAAATAAATAATATCGTTTTCTTATGATATCAAGGTTACAAGTAATGACTATGAAAACATTCGTTCTAGGGACTCTCGCAGTACAACTAGGTCATCTAACGTTGCCGAATATGTAATAGAGAGTGCCCAACCGTCAGATTCCGGCGTCTATTCATGCATAGCGCAAAATTCTGCGGGACCGGTGGAAGACCGAGTACAGCTTTTCGTTTCTGAAGATGTGAACGAAATATCGGGTGGAGAGAGCGGCGGACCATCGACGAATCCATACGAAGAAGAAAACCGAACGACTGGACAACCTAGAGGGGACATACCTGGTAGTGATGATAACGCCGGAATTATTTTGAACGTGAGACCCGATGACGATTTAGTCAACGCAGTAGGTAGCAGAGCAGTACTTACTTGCAACGCTGGTACGTATATATTATAAGGTTTACTTTTTTTTTACCTTTTTCCTCGACTATTTGAAGCAACTCAATTTTAGATTCTGAGCGAAGCGAAGAATGTATTGGTTATACAATGATGTGTGATTTTTTTTTTATTCTGAAGACACTTTTACTACCTACCCAAAATAATCCTCCGATTTTCACGAATAGAATATGTTTCCAGTTGAAAAGTGAATGTAGTTGGTACTTTATTTAGGTCATTTTTCGAATTTCTCAAAATTGACCTTATGCGGTAGAAAACATGACGAAAAAACGAAATTTTTCACGAAAACTGATATTTCGATGAATTCAATTTCAATATTTGACGATAACTCGGACAATTTTTAAATTAGAGACTTGACAATTTTATAGGATGTTCATTTATGTACTATATATATGTACCTATATGGTTCCTATATGTGTGATAAAATTTTGCGTTTTAAATATTTCACAAAAAAATGTCAAAATTTTATTCAATTCCTACATTATCTCACTGAACTTCGCTCAAAATCGTTTGTCGAATGCAATGGTTTATCATTGCATTCATATTCGAATTAAAATGATACACTATGATTTGCATATCTGTATTCCATACGGTAGGAGTATCAGTTCGTCTTTTTTTTATTTAATTAATCAATAAAATAATTAGTTATTTTTCACTTTCTTGTTATTTATCAGTACCGCTATGCATATTATAATATCTTTATTTTTATATTCGATTGAGAATTCCTGGATTCGATCCTTAGTATATTATTTAATAATAATAACTCCCCCATTTCCTACATAAAAAGTAATTATACCTATTTAATTTTCACATTTTATATTAGGAATGACAGCAATCAGAGATCACATCAGTTTGACATGGGAGAGAGGTGATGGACTACCATTATCCGAAGAACATGATATTAACGAAAATATTCTAGTATTAAAAAACGTCCAAAAACACGACCAAGGCGTATACAACTGTGTAGGCTATCGCAACGGACATGTCATATTCACTCGGCCCATCACATTAAAAGTAGTTGGTAAGTGTCTATATTTTAAATACGATTTTATATTATCTATGATTTCTATACAAACATATATTATAATTATTCGTACTTACACGCTATCAGAAAAAAATGAACTTTGTGTCTCTGAAGGTAACAAAAATATAAAAATGATATTCATATTTATCTTGTCTTAATAAACAATGATAATAAACAATCTTACATTATTTATGTCACAGAACCTCCAAGAATTACTTTAAATCCTACGAGACAAGTAGTGAAACGAGGAAATAACGCCAATATTACATGCACCGCAGAAGGAGAACAACCAATTATTATCACTTGGTCAAAACTGTCCAGTCGATCATTGCCACCGACCGTACAGATTACTGGAGGACTCTTACAGGTATAATAATTACACAAATATAGTATTTCATACAAAAATGACATTAATCGCTATTTTCATATGCTTAGTTTATCGGCATTACTGAACAAGAAACTGGTAGATATTTATGTAAAGCTGTCAATAGAGTTGGTGGAGCTGAATCCGTTGCTGAAGTCATAATTGTCAACGGTAATATTTCAATTAATTACTTTTTAATAATAGAAAGCTATACATATTATTAGTTCATTGTTCATAGACATTGTATAATAATAATTAGGTAACATTATTACTTACTACGTAAATACATATTTTCTTATTTTCTATTTAAGTTATTAGTAAATATGATCAAAAGTTACCAATCTCTAATTATCTTTAATTATCTCTAATTCTAAAAAATAATATAAACGTACTCAAATTTTTCTAACGATTTTAATTGGATAAAAATAATATATTTTTAAGGTATATTCAAAAACGAAAACTACTTTAGGCTGAAGAATTTTAAATTTTAAAACTTATTTGGTTAGGTACCTTTAAAAGATTTTTTATTCAAATTTTTAATATTTGACGTATTAGCTTGTTTTGATTTTGGTATGTTACGTCCTATACTTCTTACAGATGTTTGATTCAGCACATCTATGTGATGTATAATTGTGTTTACAAATTTAAAATTTTGTTTAGACAATACCCGCGAACATCCGGCTCCAATTATCAAAGCCGTGGATCATAATCAAGAAGTATTCGAGGGTAAAGACACCAATCTTCGATGTATAATTCCTAGATCGAACGAAGTAAGTAATGCATTGATTAATTTTATTATTTTTTACGGAAATATCCATGTTTTTGTTTTTAAATTAATATTTCAAAGAAACGTTTTTGAGAAGCAATGTTGACATCTTTTTTTATTTATAATAAATTAACTCTTTTAGATTTCATTTCGATTTTAGTTTTACAAAATACTTAATTTTGAGGTTTTAAAATAAAAATAAAATTTAAAATTAATAATTATTCTAAAAATAGCTTTATATTGATTATGCATTAGCATATCGTTTTTTGATCAATTTTGTTTTGCAATCATTTATTATAATAATATAGGATGCATAAGTAACTTCAATTTAAAAAATTTAAAAAATTCAATGTGATCATTGAGTGTTTTTATCTATATGTAAAACGTATATTTTACGAATAATAATATTATTTATAACATTATACTCGTGTAACAGCAATACACGGTGAAATGGAGTCGTTACCAATCACCACTTCCGTTTAATAGTCAAGTGCGTGGTAACGTGTTGAAATTGTACAATGTACATATGAACGACAGTGACCGCTACATATGCAAAGTCGAAAGTTCTTATGGTACAACCACAGACTACATCGATCTTCGTGTGCTCCGTAAGTAGCTATAGTTTATCAATAAACTACTTTTTATTATTATTACGCCAAATAGTTTAATAAAAATAAACTAAATAGACTGATTGTTTGTTGTCGACGAGTAAATAGTTATTAGTTATTATTTATTATTGTTTATATAACGATATAGATCAGTATGCATATAAATATTACAATGACAGCTATCTTGTGACTTGCAGTAAACGTCTCGTTTGAACAAAACCTTTAAAACTGAGCTGGGTACTTTTTAATATTTTTTTTTTTTTTTTTTTTTTGGTTTTCAATATTTACTATTTAGTAAGCTTAGTTAATAATTTTTATACATAAAATATCAAAAATTGAGAAGTCAAGTCTTTTTCTGGAAATATCTTGAGCAACTTGCATAGAATATATTCCCAGATATCTCAACTGATATAGCATAGCGTTTTCTTTGAAAAATATAACGAGCACTAGAACCGGATAACGATAAAATTTTAAAATTATATTATTGTATATCTATTTTCTTTCTCTCAATCCACAATATTCTTAACGTAATAGTATATGCTATATACGTTTAAAAACATTTTAACGGGATTAACTACAGATTACTGTTTACAATGTACATAATCATAGTGTATAACTGTATAATAATAATAATAATAATAATAATAATAATAATAATAATAATAAT
>JAIUCT010000019.1:7162105-7186467 GCA_021307375.1 Tetraneura akinire | reverse complement strand
TAATAATAATAATAATAATAATAATAATAATAATAATAATAATAATACACTAACAATCGTTCAATTTTGGTAAAATACAAATGCGTTTAATTTTAATTTAAAAAAAAATGATTACCACGAGATCCGTTATCCGACTGTATAAAATACGAAACTACAAAACACAATTCATCATCGTTTTTCATGTTGATTGTCTATTTAAAATCGTAAATTATAAGTAAATGGCAGGTCATAATAATTAAATTACTATAATGTTATGTCCGAACGATTAAATTATTTTTAAATGTATTGTGGCACTGTGCACTGTATAAAATTGTATACCTGTCTTCGCTTTTTATACCCTTCAATCTAAAAACTATTTATCTGCTTTTTATACACAAGTACAAGTAAAATATTTAAAATTGAATAATAAAATGGCACATTCTATATTAATATTATTAAAACACAACACATCCACCTATGCTCTATATATATTTCTATCTATTTATATGTTATTTTTGACACCATCAGCTATATTTTGTCTTAATTATATTGTATTGTTTAGTTAATTAATGCACTGATATTTATATTTTTACTGTAATACTTAGGTATCATACTACGTTAGCTAAACTATTGTTATTATTTTAGTTTTAATATAATTTTATGATTTATATATTTATATTTTATTACTTCTTGCACGATTTTGTCGACTTCTATATTGTGGTTTTCGCTTTTGGTGACGGTGGTTATGTCTATCTTAAAATGCAATTCTTCAGAAACTTGTCTACCCGACGAGTTCCGCTGTAACGACGGAGAATGCATAATGGTGACACTGTATTGTGATGGCGTATCGCACTGTCATGACAGTTCGGACGAAGAAGATTCGTGTTCGCAAAACAAAAATAGAATTGGTTTGTTCTCCATGTTTTCTTTTTCTTTATGCACGCAATATTTTGCTTCATTGATTGTTTAAAACAAACATACAAAACACTTAACAATATCTGATTCGATTAATAATGTTATTAAACCCGGACTGGACTGCTATCGCACTAAAATTTAATATTTAATATATAAATAAACTGAAAACTGTCTATTATTTAGTACAATAATAGGCAGTTTTTAGACGGGAAATATTTTCTACACTCGCTGGCGTTAACAAAATTTAAAATCTTATTATTATACTCATAATATTTAAGATAATGTAAAAAATAAGAACAAATATATATTTTCTTTTATCAAAAATTTTAGTTTAAAAAAATAAAAAAATAATCTAAATATAAAATATTTATATGCAATCGTAAATCGCTGAAATCGAAAATCGAATTTCAGTTAAAAACACGGGAAAAATATTTAAAAATTTTATTATCTGATTACAGTCCACTTTTTCCATTTTTTTTTTTAACACCCTGAATAAATTTAGTTAAATTTTGATTATTAATTATGCAATCCAGTCCGATCCGTAATATTATTGAATCGTACAGAATAAGCTCTAATTACACAAAATATGTCAAGTCGTAATACGTACCTACCTACGCAATACGATTGGACTCTTGCAGCTTTTTACCTTCAATTTTTAACATTAATTCTTCGAGAAAACACTGTAATACGTATACTTGAGTAGTTTACTATACGGATGGCTACTAAACTCAGGTAAAAGTTATATGTTTGTATAATAATGATTTTACGTATATACGTTAAAACCATACTTCCTACGCATAGAGCATATTATTAAATGATTAATGTGAAAACGTTAATTTACTTAATTTACCATTTTATGATGTTCACATATAATTGAATGTTATGTAAAGGACGAAACTCGGGTTTGTACATTAAACCCAGCCAAGGAACAGTGTACAACGGTGACGTTTTAGAATTGGAGTGCATTTGGACGAGCGAAACAAGAAACTCTGACGATTTCAGTGAGATCACGTGGGCCAAAGTAAATGATGACATGGAAAGTAACGTAGAAAATCTTGGATCTTTAATCAGGTAACTAACCTTACCAAATCTAACCTAGTATTTACTATTGAATTTATCATCTTGCTGGTCGACGTTAATGGTTAACTTTCACAAATGATTTACTAAACTATACTCTATAAAAATCACGAGAAATTAACGTTTAAGTTCAATTATTTTAATAAATTATAATAAGATATATCTACGAATAACTACATAAATACATAATAAATCGTATTTTTAAAATTTTCACTAAAATCAGACAAAACATAAAATTAATCATAATAACTATAAATTTCATCGTGTTCAAAGTAATTTAATAATTAATGGAATTCAATTGACGCAGGATAAATGATGTAAAGTCGGAGAACAGCGGCACATATAGATGTACAAAACGAGACCAAAACAATAATATCATCACCGAAGACTACGTTTTGTCGGTTACACGTGAGTGAAAATTATAATATTTATTAATTGTTATTATTGTTAAATTTGATTATAAACTGAAATCATTTTATTATTAACCTATATTCTAATACTTTACGCCGCTTTAATTGGATATATGTTTTGTTATTATAATTATTTTTACTGGAATGTTCGTAAGTATCCAAAACATCTACACGAGCGTCCAATACATTTTTCCATCACTCTTTTTATTTTACAGCCACACCATCGGATGCGGCCATTTCCTCAGTGAGTACCAAATACGCGCCATATGGTAAGTCTGTCGTGATAGAATGCAACAACGATCTATCATCACCGATCGACTACTCTTGGACTAAATTCGGTCCTCAAATGGAACCCATATACGATCGCGTAAGTCAATAATCAATATACGATCATTTTTGATAATCACAATAATCAAACATTGGGAAGTACCACTTATACTCGCGTATATAGTGTAATAGAGTAAAATATTAATTTAACAAAAAAAATAATATTCATATTCTAGGATTGATTGATTAATCTATACATTTTTCATTATTTCATAGTAGGTATCGATTTTAATAATAAATTAATATTTTCAAGTGCACATATAGACGCATAATTTAGAATATATTTTAATTTTTTATATTATATATAAATATATATTTTATTTAATATATATGTTACCGGCAAAGTATGAAATTTATACATTGACTAGGTATTCTATACAATACCGAACTTCAAGTAGGCTATATGTATAAAATGTATATAAGTTAAATAATTTATTAGTATAGTAGTATAAGGATTTCAGTGAAAAATACACTAAAAATAAACGTTTTGACGTAAAACCATATTGGCGTGCAAAAATATTATTGTTTAATAAATGGTAAGTTAAGAATTAAATTATTAATAATGTATCATAATTTATTAATAATAATAAAAATTAAATTAAAATATGTATTAAAAAGCAAAAAATTTAAAAATTAGAAAAAAAATAGCGAAATTTAGTGACAAGTGTAGGGATAGCTCGCTTCGCCTGCCGGCTTCGATAACTTACTCAGGCGCTTCAAGGGACTAAAAAATACCAACCTCCTCTGGTGCGGATAATCAGACGTTTTGTATGACCAAAACCTCGCTCTCGCTCCAGACCACGTTAAGACGTTCGATTCCGAAATATATTCATAAATGTATTTTGATAAAACACCATTCAAAATTACATATTTTGCCTACTATAGCATTGGCATTCTATAGAATACCTAGGAATTGTATTGATGCTTAGAATTAATACTTTGCTAGTATCATATTATACATACCTATATATATATATACAAATATCCATTGTTTCCTGAAAAATCACTTTAATAATATTGTTATTTGTTATTATGAATGAATAAAAACATGTTGTCTCTTATATTATAGAAAAATTTAACTTTATACAATATTACTGAGAAAAACGCGGGACTATACTTTTGCACAGCATCGAATGAAATGATGAGAATGGATATACCAACAGTCCTCGTCGTCACTGGAATCATACCATCCTTCCGCGGTACCGACAGTTACCTAGCGTTCCCGACTCTCCTCAACACGTACTTAGATCTAAACGTTGAAGTTCATTTTAAACCCGAGATGGGCGATGGTATAGTACTCATGTTATTAACATATATACAATCATATAGACAATTTTAAAGACCTGTTAAGAAAATATTAATGCCCTCATTACCTCTATCACAAAAAAATTGACTGTATATCCAGTTGATATGTTGAAATAAAACACAATTTAACTTATAAAATGTAATAATATTAAATTTTTTGAACACTATAAAATGAAATAAAAATAAAGTTGATATTTTTAGTTTAAACGAAAATCTTAAAATCCATAGGGATATTCTTATTTCTCAATACTTTTAATATAAAAATTAATAGAAAAGCCAAAAAATTTGGAAAATTTTTGAAAATTTTATTGAAGCATACTGATATATCTTAACGAATTTCCAAAATATTAGAAAAATTCCAAGACTCAATTTTTTTTATAGGTGTTTTAAGTTGAAATTTCAGTAAAATTAATATTTAAAGTATTTATATGGATTCTTCCTACTCGTATTATACTTCAATATTTTACAATAGTGTTAAATAAAATTGACAAATTTTTTTATGATATAGGCATTTAGGTATCAATGGATTCTATAAGCATTTATATTGAACTTAGAACTTTGAAAATTTTATAGGGTGTTCTTTTATATGTACAATATATTGTGTACCTATATGGTTCTTATATACGTGATAAAATTTTGCAAAAAAAAAAAATTTTTAATTTTAATCAATACCTATACATTATCTGACTGTACTTCGCTCAGAATCGTTTTTCAATTGCAATGGTTTATTATGGCATTTAAGTCATTCTAGTTAAAATTAAACACTATAATTTGCACACCTATATCCCTGCGGCAGGAATATCAGTTCCTTTTTTATTCTGTCTTTGTTATTATCACACCACTTATCAACCTTATTTACGTTATACACAATAAATAATGTATTTTTTTTTTAATTATTATTTGTAAGGTTTGATATTGTACAATGGTCAAAAGTTTGGTGGATCCGGTGACTTCTTTTCGTTTGGTCTTAATAAAGGAATCCCTGAATTCCGTTTTGACGTTGGTTCCGGCGCTGCAATCATTAAAGCATCCGAACCTGTGACATTAAACCAATGGCACACGGCTAGACTCGAAAGATCGAAGAAACATGGTAGCATGTATATTGACGAACGTGGTCCGTATCGAGGCCTCAGCCCAGGATCATTCCAAGGAATGGATTTGTCGCAACTTTTATATATTGGTGGCGTACCTGATTTTAGAACAATACATAAAGACGTTGGTTTCCAAACCGGATTTGTCGGTAAATACATCTATGAAATTGCTTTCAAATTATCCAAAAAGTATAAAAATCGGTTATTTATCAAAATACTACATTACTACGAAATTCTCCGATGGCATAACATAACAATACAAAAATACAATTTGTAATATTTGTAACAACTCACTTAGAACACTTAAATATTGTACCATTTAAATCACTCACAGTTTACAAATTGTCAATAATATATACTTAGGTACATAATTAATCGCTTTTATATTTTAGGTTGCATCAGCAGTTTTAAATCAGAAAGTCGAACGTACAATTTAATGAAGGACTCAGTAGACAACAATGGTTTAGGCACATGTGATGTATGTTCCAACAATCATTGTTTAAACCAGGGTATCTGTCAGGAGGCTCAGAATAACCAAGGTTATACCTGCATATGCCAGCCAGGCTACAGTGGTGATTATTGTGACAACGTACGTGAAGTATGCACGCCAGGTAATAACAAAACTAACATTAATATTATACGATTATATGAATATAACTATACAAATAATTAATACCTACACATAAAATTAAAAATAATTTTCCTATTTTACTTTTTAGGTATTTGTAGACTTGGAGAATGTTTGAATGGTCCCGAAGAAATCGAATGTAAATGTAAAATAGGTACACTCGGAAAAAGATGCGAACATAACGTTGAAGTCCTCGAACCTTATTTCTCAGGCAAATCCTATTTAGCATACCCAGCACCTACGGCACAACAAAAGTAGTTATACCATAATATTAATGATTTACGCGTGAACATTAAAATAAAACACATTAAAATTTTTTCTAGACTGACCATATCGTTGAAAATCAATCCGTCGTCGTTGACCGATGGCGTCATACTATATGCCGCTCAGAATCACCAAGGAATCGGTCAATTCATGTCATTAACTTTAAAGAATAGACAAATTGAATTCCGTTACACCATTGGCAGTATGTTATAAACTCATCATGAACAAGCATCATTTGTGTGTTATGTTTTCGTTACACACATTAACTATTTAACCGGTTTCAGGTATGGTTACCATGTTGCGAAGCCGACAGAACCTAGAAATCGGCGAATGGGTGACAATCACCATCAACCGTAACACGGAAACGCAAGAGAGCAAATTATCGGTGAACAAAGAAACGCCGGTTAGGATCATCGAGAACTCAAATATGCACGCATTGGAACTAAAAACCCATCTCTTTGTCGGCGGTTATGACACGCACAAGGTGAAAATCGCTAAACAAGTGGACGTCGAGTCTAACTTCAAAGGATGTATAAAAATGGTAATTCACAATCGCAACAATTTTTGACCATTTAATTGTTATTATTATATCACAATATTATTATATTTTTACACACGAACAGCTTAATATTTCCGCGACAGATTTGGATATGATTAACTCAATTGTAGACTCGGCTAACGTGGAAGACTGCGCAATCGCTCGTGGTGACCCATGCTCGTATCACCATTGCAAGAATTCGGCGATCTGCCGACCATCAACCAAATTGTACGAATACTCGTGCGAATGTGAAAACGGATTCAGGTAAGCTAAACTTTATTTAATAATAATAATTATTATTATTTATTATCGACGTATTGTACCAATTACATATATTATTATCGTATGCTAACGACTAACCGCACGCATTATTACAGTGGTCCAAAATGTGAAATTGAAGCGAAATTATGTTCGATATTGAAACCGTGTAACAACGAAGGCGTATGCACTGATATCGATTCCAGCTCGTATAGATGCGACTGTCCTTTAGGTCATTCGGGACCGACGTGCAACGAAAGTATGAATGTTATTGTATTGTCATTATTGTCAAAACTATTTTATTTTCTTCAGTCCCTTTAACGTTTTTCAATTTTTTTTTTTTTTTTGTTTTTGTTTTTTTTTTTTTATCACAGAAGTAGTATTAGATTTAACGGCCAATTTTAGTGGCAATAGTTACCTTCAGCTAGATAACGGTTTATTGGACAAAAGTAAAAAAGAACATTCCATTTTAATGACATTCACCACGGATTCAGATAACGGACTATTGTACTGGCAAGGACAAGAGCCTAACAACGATGGTGTAGTCGAAAATTACATAGCTATCTCAAGTATGAAATAGTTTCATTTAAAAATTTTCATAGTAAAATTATAATTTACGTCATAAACCAATGTTAATTTTAAATTTTATTGTGATCTATAATTCAAAAAATTCTCATAAATTATACTTGATTCAAATGATACGATCGTGTAAAAAAAAAATAATGTATAATATGAATACATAAATGTATTATGTTTTTCTCGTCGTTTCATCTCAACATAATATTTAATATAATCATTAAAATCACTTCATATTTTTCAGTTGTCAACGGTTACGTGGAACTGAGTCATAGATCCAAAGAAAATATTGCTCCGACGATCCGGGCAACGGACCATCACGTGAACGACAACGAACCTCATTCAATTTTAATCCGTGGAAACGGAGCGGAGTGGTCTCTGGAATTGGACAGACGAACCACGGAATACGGAAAAGAACGCGAAATAGATATCGAAAAACTTTTAGGACTCACAGACTTAATTTACATAGGTAAAATATATAACTATATATTGGGCTTTGGGCGAATACGAGTAGATTCTCTTATAGATTTCTACTTTATGTCAATTTAACGTAAATTAAACTTTAAAAAATTCAACCATTAGGTTAGACGTCAGAAAATAATTTTAATGTATTTTAAACATTAAAGATTAAAAAAGAAAACCTGATACTGCAGTGGAAGGGATTTAGGTCTATCAGATAATATATACGAGTAAAGTGATTAATTTTTTTTCATTCTTACAGTCTCTACGTTCAATATAAATGCCCATAAAACCCATAAATATGAATCACCTAAATAACCAAATCTGACAGTACATCACTCAATCGTTTTTCGAATGTAATGATTTTTCATTGCATTCAAATTTCAATAAAAAAAAAAAAAAAATCGTAAATGTCAAATTCACAATTATTTGGAACTTAGTTAAGTAATATGTATTTGAACTTCAATTAAATTTTCACAATTTTTTACCATTTTATTTAACATTATTGTAAAATATTAAAATATAGGTAATACGAAGAATCCATATAATAAATATTAAATACATTATATATCATTAAATATTACTAAAATTTCAACTTTAAACACCTATAGGAAAAAAAACAAACTTAAGATTTATCTAATATTTTGGAAATACGTTAACTAATTTGAAAATATGCTTCAATAAAATTTACAATTTTTTGCAAAATATTTTGTTTTTTTTTTATTAATCATTTTTTTAAAAAAAAAAACATTGAGAAATAATAAGAATAATAGTTATCTATTTATATAGATTTTTAAATATTCGATTATACTAAAAAATATCAAATTTAAATAGCTATAAAAATAAATTGAGACTTTTTGGGAAATTCAAAAAATAACCCAAATAAAGTACCAACTACAACTACATCCATTTTCCAATCGCAAACATATGCTGTTCGTGAAAATTAGAGCATTATTTCGGGTCGAAAAAGTGTCTACATAAAAAAAAGACACGTATCATTGTAAAACCAATACATTTTTCGCCTCGCTCAAAATCTAAAATTAATATAATAAATATACTGACCTCTCAAATTTACTCAGGTGGAGTCCCGGAAGCTTTAAATGACAACCATTACAAAGGATACGAAGGCTGTATTGGTGACGTACGTATACAAGACTCGGGATATGTGAACCTCGGTCAAAAGACTTTGTCAGGCAAAAATGTTGCTTCATGTAACAGGTAGGCAGTTAACAATTATTATTTTCGTAATATAAATATTTTTAACGCTATACGACTCACAAAAATAATCACAGGCGTGCGTAATGCATACGTATAAAGTGTAATAAAAATGGGTACTTTCAGTTGATTTTTTTTTTTTTTTTTTTTAATACTTAAATTAAGAAATACGTACCTAATTAATGATGTATATAATAACCAAATTTTAATTTAAAAAAAAAAAAAAAAATACATTTAAAAAATAATAAACATAAATGATAAAAATTCTTTAAGTAAATAATATTTCAAATTTATATTTTTTTTTCTACAATCATTTCATATTTTGCATTTCTAATTTGTAAAATATATAAATTCATAAACGCAATTAAAGTTTCAAATAATAAAAAAAAAAAAATAACGAACAATAATTGTTTATTAAATTCACTAGATCGTCGAAATTTTGTAACTTTATGTGTGAATGTGTGATTAATAGATGAAAAAATTTTCACACACGCCTGTGAACGTCATTACATATAATAACACATATTTTAATCAATTGACTAACATATGAGATTTGTACATTTATTTGTTTGTCACACGCTGCTTTGGACTTGGTACGACGTCGAAATATGACGGGTATATTATTATCATTATTATTACAAATTATCATCATTTTTATCAATCGATTTTGCATAATATCGTAATATACAGTTATTACTATAAAAAGAATGATCCTAGGCGATTTCCTCCACCGTCAATATTTACGCAAACCATTGACAATGATCAGACGGTGTTTGAGATAAACCGACGGCCCACCGTTCCCACGTGGCAGGACCTAAACGAAACAGAATATTTCGTATCCGATACCAATAACGATTGCTTCTGCACGCGCAATAACTTTAGCATAAGGCTCATGTTAACTACGTTGTTTTCATTGTTGTTGTTGACTGATATTTATAATGGGTTGTGATTTTTTTTATGTTGTTTTGTATACATTTTGTTCCATAAAAATATTATTATTTTAATATCTATAAGAGGTAAGTTTATAATAAAAAATAATAAATGGTAATAAATTATATTACACGTTAAAAACTAAGAACCAAATTGTCCATGGAAAATCTTATATGTTAATTTCGTGCAGCAATTTGTAATGTCGTTAAATTACGTAGGTACCTATCTCATTTTCTCGATATATCGACATCGACACAATTTTATTGACACGAAAATAAAATTCCATGTATCAAATCTAAAAATGATATTTTTGGCAATAATTATTCAAATAGTTCGAATAGAGATATTTTACAGATAAGAAAATTACCCCATTTTGCCATCACCTTTCCCATACATTCAAAAATAAATGGTACCATAATGATAATAGTTATATGAAAAATAGATGTTTCAAAATGTTATACAATATAAATAAAAATATACAATAATTATAGCAAGTAATTTAATAAAACACCACTTGTCCACTTATATAATAAATACAAATCATAGATAAATTTAATTATTATTTCGTAAGACAGCATCTAAGTCGTAACTTACCAATTTTTTTGCTATATGAAATTAATTATGTAAAAATTACTAATGTCATTTTGGTTTGAAATTTCACTTGATTTATTAAATCTTATAATATTTTTAATTTTAAAATATTCATTAGTAAACCTGACAAACCTGTAATAAATAAGATTGTTCTATATTTTAATTTCGTTTAAGCTATGTTTTTTTAATTATGAAAATTTGAAATTTCACATACACTATTATTTTATTTTCTATGTTCTTTAGAAATTTGTAAATTTATAATTTGGTTTTTATTCTTTTACTAATCTCTTTCCCTACACATTCCATAAACAAAGCAACAATCTTTCACTCGAGTCCATCATTTTCGTATCGATGAAAAGACATTATTTAGACGAGCAAAACACTTCTTATCCTGCTAAAAATATATTATTATGCACCCGGCGGCGCCATAATACATCACATCATAAATGCCTTTCAAAAAATGTATTTTACGAGTATATTATGTTAGGAAAATTATATGACCAAATAAATTGCAATTATTGCGTTCAATTTTTATAAACTATATACCAAAATATTTTTTTAATATTAATTAATATTCAGATTCAACTATGATAATGTATTGTGTTCGTTATTCGATATCATAATATATTATTATTCGTTATTAGGTAAGGCAATGGAAAAATTAAACGTCTCTTCGCATTGAAGAATTTGTACATATAGAAAAAACATATCTATTTTGTTACAACGATACGTTAAGTAGAATTAATTTAAATGATATAGATAATAATTTGTCTACGTCCTAAACTCGCAAAGCTCGTGTAGTCGTGTTTCGACCGATTATTATTTTAAACAGAACGTATCATGAAGATTTGACAATTTTCCAATTCATATTATATTACGGTTATTAAAAATATCAATTCTACGCGTTTTTTTTTTTTTTTTTTAATTTTATTTAACTCTTCATTTATAAACTCTCTAATAATAATAATAATAATAATAATAATAATAATAATAATAATACGTATAATATTTTTCATAATATTCTATCAATGTTTTGAATGTTTTTCATTATAACAATTTATATTTTATAATATAAACATAATACGTATATTATGACTTAGGTATATAATATTAAAATATTTCGTATACGGACTCGTTCGCAGGCAAAATTAGTTTTTCGTTGAAAATTTTGAAATCCTATTGGGCCATGTCAAAATAAATATATACGAGTACAACATCAACTGATTTAAATTGTTTACTCGATAAATTCATTTGTAACTTATGTATTGTAATGTTTTTATACAAATATACATCTTGTAAATTGTTATGTATATAAAATAATAATTAAATAATTTATATATTATATATATTCATTGTTATAACTATTAAATTAATTTGTTACTACTTGTATACAACAATGTATCGTTATAATATTATCGCGTATTATCATGTTAAACGACGTTTAAAGCAATAAATATCGTATTATATTATATTATATAATATTATTGTTTATTGTTATTACTAATACACCAGTAAAATCGCTTATATATATTAAAATAATAAAATATTAAAAGGATTAGGACGCTACCCACATGCATGTTTTCTCTGTCTACATTATAGGCGTACATACGAGTACGCATAAGATGTGATTTGTAAATTTACAACCTAGGTACCTAGGTATATGGTACATACCATATTCAAACCGTATACATTTCATTTATAAAAATTATAATTTATAAGTTACATATAAATAGGTACTATACCATTGATTATAAATACTAAATTTTTATATACTGTATTTATAATAATTAATGCTACTACCTACTGTCTTACTCGTATATAAAGTAAATTTATAATATTTGCCTATTGTCAATTTTACTGAGAAGAACATAAACTGTGTTGCACTTTTTTTATATATATATATATCAATTTTTAAACAAGTTATAACTTATAATAGTAGGTAGGTAATTAAATAATCATAATTTATTTAAAAATTAAAATACATAAAAATAAATGTTTGATACATTGCACATAGTTTATATTTTCCTCGAAAATTTTTATAATAAATATTTAAATCTAATAAAATTAATTGTTCTAAAACTATATTTATATATAGTACGTAGTTTTGTTACTTTTTTTTTTTACGTGTGATTGTGTATCAGAGAAATGAAACATGTATATGTAGCGTTCTCAGTTTTACGATAAGACTCGATAAATTGAACAACCAGACCCAGACTTAGGTCAAGATCAACGTATTTATTATAGTTTATCGAATTCAATTTTTATAAAAATTATTTTCTAAAATAATCGGCAAGATTTTGCACGCGCCCTTTGCCTTATACAGTACTTGCCTTAAACACTCTACACATCGATTATAAGTTCATAAATAATAATATCATAGAATAAATACTTATATTAGTAGACAATAGTAGATGGTACCATGTACGTAGCACGTGGGCCTTAGGACAGAAAATATATTTTTAATGTACAAGTACAATATTGTTGTTATAACGAAAAAATAATCGAATGTCGAAATATACGGATATACAAAATTTTAGATTATTCAACTAAAGTTATAAAAAATGAACATTATGTAACTCTCGTATAGACTCCTCAAGAACGTCCGAATCATATTTGCTATTTATAACACTTATATATAATAACGTATGAAACTGTTAAAAACAAAAATTACGAAACAGTAAATTGTTAATTTAAAATTTGTAAATATAATTTCCAAATTTGACTTTTAATTCTTATTAAAAATTATATTAATACGACTATTGTCTTCTGCAGTGTTCATATAAACATAAACTGATAACCAAAAGCTAAACGTTTGTAGTATCATGCGTATACGCATTATACTCGTATAAATTATATTTATATGTAGGTAGGTACTTATAAATCAAAATTACACGATTTTATGAATTTTTTTCTTTACAAGTTTTTATTTTTAGGTAAACATGACAGTGTGATCATAACATTTCTACAATAGTACAATGAATGTATTTATTTAACGCCAATGCTTGATTTAGGACTTAGGATGGAGTACGTTTACTTTTTTTTTTCTTTTTCAAGCGTATCCCTTCTAATAATTCTTAAATACCCCATACATGGTACTAAATAATTTTGGGAGAACGCTAATTTTTTTTAAAGTACCACCATAGTCCACCTACTTCTTATTTCTCAATTCAAGCACTGTTTAACACGTTAAAACACGGCTTTAAAACTCAGCTTTAAAACTATAAAAAACTATATACAAATTATAAAATTAAACACTTAAATCAAAAAATTTACAAATAGGTACCTATCACCTTTTATAGTTGCCAAAATCGCCACCGAATATTTAAATATAACACGTATACCTAATTAATAATTGCACTAAAATATAATAATTTGTTTTGTTTTATACTAACATTAATAACTCGTGGCTTCCGTAACAATGGGTGTAATCGGCAAGTGGTAAAAAAATGACGACAAAACAACTCCGTCGGATATTTAATAAAATGATAATTTTTTTAAACGTTTTTGTTTTTATTCTTTCAGACACGACACTATGAACATCATTCGAAAAAACGAATGATCAAAGGACGAATAATCGAAACCGTGATCAACACACACAATTAATTTTGATCGAATATAATATTATTTAAACATCTTTTTGATATACGATCGAATTGTTCAAAAAAAAAAATTTTTTTTAACGTATTTTTTATAATTAATTTGCTTTTCACGCCTATTTTTGTAATATTTTTAAAATGTATTAGTGTCATAGTTTGTAAGCATATTTTATAATATTGTATCTAATTTTTAATAATACCTAATGATAACGCGTCGGCCGGCTATTGCGGGATCTTCGGGGCGTTACATACTTACTGGAAGGTTACCTTTTTTCTATTTTTTTTTTCTTTTCATTCAAATTCAACGTATTAGATATCATTTTCGTACAAAAAAAAAAAAAAAAACGTTTTAAAACTTTCGCGTTTCCGATAGATTCGGAATTATTTTATTCGAAGTTTCTCGAACACTATTATAGGTAATTGAAAAAAAAATCACATCACTCTTCTACGAATTTTCTACTTGCGATTTCCCACGTATATATTTTATATTATTATCGTTACTCGGTATACGGTATAATTATTATATTATCTTATTTTAATATTATTTCATAACCGCGTTTATATACCCGGGTAAGGGTAACGACTGGAATATCGATCGCGCCAAGAAAATTCACAAATTCACAATATTATTCGTTTAACTTGCTACATAATAATAATAATAATAATAATAATAATAATAATAATCATATCATAATTACAAATAATTCGCTAAATATACTTTTAAGTTTTAACTGTCCGTGTCGTACCTAAGTGCACTCACCTACCTTATTATATTTTTGTTTCGTTCGTTGGCGGACACGGTTAACGGTTCTTCACTTCTTCAGTCTACTGCGTGTTGTTTTGAATTTTTAACCAACCAATCGTGTTCTCAAACGTCTCCAAAGCTTTTATTTTTAATTATCAATTTATTATTATTATAATATTAAAAACATTATCCATTATTATTTATTATAATTTAACACTATATTAGTACTTATATTATATTGTAATGTATTCAAAAAAATATCGTCTGTGTATTAAGCGATTCAGACATTAAATAATACGCGTATTGTGCCATAAGACATTTATTTTATTTTTATTTTTTTCAATATTTAGAATTTCTTGCGACCGGCAATAAAAATGTAGTTCGGTCGAAACTCGAAATCAAACGCCATCCGAAATAGTTCCCAAACTAAACATAGAAAAATATTTACCATCATCCGTTTCCAATATTTATTAAAAATCAAAAGGCTCCTATTACCACGACGGAAAAACATAAAAAATTCACCGCGACTAACTCTTGTCCTCTAAGTTTACAACAGGAAAAAAAGATGTCAATCTCAAAATACTTTATCATCACGTAACACGCTATTGGTCGAAAAAACCATTATATACCACGGTAATCCACACTGGTTACTATAAATATTTTTTCTATTAAAACAACACATTTGTTAACATAAAAAATTAAAAACACAATAGATCAATGTCGCTGTGATAAATACAATAATCATCTCGTGTAATGTAAAATTTATATTTTATTCATACATGTTTTTTTTTTTTTTTAAATATATAATTCTATATAATATAGTATACACAATTTGACATTTATACCTATACAAAAGAAATAATTGTGACTAGAGCCAAAGTTTAAAACAATTATAAGCGATTAAATAAAATAAAATTTTATAATTAATACATCTAAAAATATGAATTTGAAATTAATACCGCTTAATGAAGTACACAAAAGAATACAAATAAACACTTCAATTTCTAGTATAAAAGTTTTACATTATGTTACGTATTTGGCTCTGAACAAAAAAAAAAAAAAAAATACAATTAGGTAATCATTACAGTGATTCTCAACCGGGGTAACATGTCTCCCTGGGGTGACATAATTTCAGTGTAAGGGTGACATAAATTATTGAAGGTATAAGAAAAAAATATGAGAAGTTAATTTTTTTTTAATAAAATCTTACTGTCTTAATGACCATTACGTCGGAGTAACGTCTGTTGTTTAAGACCTTGATATTCATTACATTAGGTATTATAATTACTGTATACTTCGTGTGTAGGGTGACCAAGTATAAAATAATCGTTAATAAAAGTGACATAAATCGAAAAAGGTTGAGAACTACTGAGGTAATCAATATAAAAATATACAACAAACATTGACCCACATTACTTTTAGTCTAAAATAGTTGCAGAAATAAAATTAAAAATTGCATATTTTATTATTAAGATAGGATAACACTTTATTACAATTATCAATTTTTTATGTGTACTAGGTCATAAGAGTACATTAAGTGTATGGTTTTGTCAGCTTAACTGTATATTTATATTAAAATAATATTATTTTATTCACAATAATTTACATCTATATATGTATATTATATTATAATAATTTAACATTACAAAACGTAAATTTAATTAAATATAGAGAAAATTTTAATTGTAAGAGATTAAAGTAAATAGTGAGAATTGACAACCATAAAAAGTATTTTTGATCAATAAATCGTGCATTTTATTGGTTACAGTAAATAATACATGAAAAAAATAATTTTTATATATATGATATATTAATAATTATTCGTTGTAAAATAATTCACGATCGACGAGCCTACAAAACAATTTTTATGGACAGAAAAGAACAAGTTATATGATGAAAAAAATAAATGTTTGTATATAATATACACTAACACACTTATATAAGAATTAATATACAAGTTAGTTTTATATCGTAGTTATAATAATACAATTTTCATCTTTATATAATTATTAAATTATTATTATTTAATTATTATATATTATAATATTCTTCTAACGGATTGTGTAAGATTGTACATTAATAAACTTTCTTTAAATGTGAAAATTTAATAAATGAAATTAGAATATGAATAATAACTTATTAAAATTAAGAAAATTGCCAAAGTCCAATAAGTGGCTATTCTATTAAATTAATTAGGTAGTAGGTTTGTCATAATTTACATTATAATGGTAACATAAATAGTGAGTAATGTATACACAAAAAAAAAAGTTTCAAAAACTATTTTTGTTACATGAATTGTATTTATCAGAAATTAGTTAATGCCTCCTAGCACCAGAAAAGGGCCAAGTACATATAAAAAAATATATGATTACACTAAATTAAAATTAAACTCATACCAAAATAATGATATCAATTAGAATAAATTTAAGTATAAATTTTACTTAACACTAAGTATCATATTTAACACTAAAATATCAGCATTTTGATTCAATTCTTATGGGGTTGATGACTCTTTTTTTTCTTCCGTTTCCGTGAGCTCCACGGATTCATCAGCTGATACTTCCTTAGCCTGTAGACATACAATTAATTAATTAAATACATATTAAAAATCGAATTTAATTAACACTTTGGGGACAAACCACGTGTCATGTAATTTTATTTATAAATGATGAAACACGTGTTAGATGCGCTTTCCAAATTCCAGTATCTGTATAAATACAGAATTTCTCCTATAATTTTAAATCATAATATCTATATTAATAATAAAAATAATATCGATTTTTAGGAATTTTCTATTATTTAAAATATTTCTGTACATTCAATTCTTGACACCCATTGCCACGCTGTGCCGTGATAATAAATAATATTCGTGACAATGTGATGTGATTGAGGAAGTACTTATTTTTCTTATATACTTTTTTATTTACATTATATATTTGTGGCACAAGTTTATATATTTAAAATTATTAATGACGCAGATATTTTCTTTCTATTATATTTACCTATGTATAAATACATATGAGTGTTCATGTTAGACTTTTTTTTTTTTTTTTTTTTATTAAAACAGGACAATTTTGATATCTCATAGGTAAATGACATTTTTACAAAAGTAACATGTAACTTACATTTGTATATAAAAAACAATTTATGAAATTGTAAATTTATGAAAACTTTTATAAAACTGCTGGATAACAGAGAATAATAGCGGAAAAATCATTTGTCCGCAATTCCGCATTTAGCATTATAAGCATAACGCGTTTAGCATGTGATTCACCACCAACATATTTTTGTAATAATATTGCTCAGTCTATAATTCATAAACAGTTATCACGTGTTACACGTGACATTCGTTCCGAACGTAATTTTTTCAATGTTAACCGTAGTCTTCGAAGTATTAATTATTAATACAGTATAGTATTTTACCTCTTCATCTTTCTTTTCCTCTTCAATTGAAGAATCTCCATTTTCTACTTTCTCTTCAGTTTTAGAATCTACTTCTTCTTCTGTTGAACTACCACCCTTATCGGCTTTAGAATCTACATCATTTTCAGTAACACCATTTTCCTCAGCTGATACCACTTCATCATTTTCTTCTTTTGTAACAGTCCTTGGTCTTCCTCTCTTACCTAAAGATTTGTTTAATAATATAAGTACTAATAAAATCTATACATTTTCAAAAGTACAATTACCTCCTTTTGCCACTGGAGTTTTTCTTTCTTTCTTTGCTGGAGGTTCATTCTTCAATTTTGAAGCAGCAGTTGAACCTCTTGTAGAAGATCTAGTTGTTCTTCTGCCATCAACGTCATCAGAATTGCTTAATCCCTAAGTAAGCATGAAATCAAAAATAATATTAAATAAAATTTTCTACTTTAGGAATCAGATAAAATCAATAATAGTACCTATGTTAACTGATAAATATTAATTACCTTTGTGATTAGCTCCGCTTCAGCAGAAATAACATCCAAAGTATTTGACCTCTTTCCTGAAATACGTTTACGTCCACGTTTCTCATCCTCCTAAGATATAAAACAAATACATAATTAAATAACAAAATTTATAGTTAAATTAGTCAAAGGTAAAATTTAATAAGTTTATCAATTTTAAAAATTGTAAGCTTAATTACATTATTAAATTTAAAATTTAGTGTAGAATACCTGAAAACCTAACCTTTAACATAACATAACATTCACAAAAAACAATTAACATTTATAAAATTTCAATGTTCATTTTGATCCATTGTTTATAGAAATTTAATTCATTTTCAAGAATTATCATCAATAACAACTAATTACAGGATAACAAAATATGAACTGGTCAAAACATGATAAAGCATTTAACGTTACACCTTACACATAATCAGTTATTTAAAATATGCACAACACATAAATATGCATTTACATACTACACGTAATAAATTTGAAGAGTATCATAAAAAATTAGAAAAAAAATGTTGACATATAAAACATTATCCATACATCAAAATAATAATATCTATCAAATAAAATATTAAAACGTCGTTTAACCAAATAATTAAAATCCTGAATATGTCGTCGATATTGCACTGTTAAACATAAAATTATATAAATATTTGTAATAATCACATAGTTTGTCGTGGCTACAACTGTACAAGCCATTTCTGATCGATATGAGTATATTATACTATATTATATTAATATTACAAATTTCAAGGTACCAAACACTAACACAATTTAACAGGCGCACTCTGAATTTCAACGTTAAACAAATTTTGGTCAAGAAAAAAAAATGCGGTAGTTCGGTACGCTTACGACGCGAAATACTAAAAAAAATGTCGGCAAATGTAATATTAAAAAACGTCGTTTTGGCGGGAATCTCTGAAAAAAGAGCGCGAACCAATGACTAAAACATGTATGCACAGTGTTGCCACCGAACGTAAAATAAAGATCTCTCCGTCCCCTCTTCACAGTTAAACAAGCGCGCGAATGTTCCGAGACGAGAAACCGTCGGTGGCGTCGAGGTGAAAGGAACGCGGGCGCACGGTAGCCCTGTGCGTGCGCGCGCGGCAACTATCCGTATTCCGTGCCCGGTGCCGATTGCCGACGACGGTTGAATTAGATGCGGCGCGCGCGCGCGCGCACGCGAAACCGTAGCCGTAGAATAGAAACGAATGCGTCGATCAACCGCTAATAATTTTCGTAGACAAAGTTCGTACGTCACGGGAAACACGACCGTGATGGCGTCGTGCAAGGGTAGGTGGCAGAGGTATCCTGACCGATGGTGTGGAGATGGTGCGGCTTTATCGGTACATAAATTTTTTCTAAATTTTTCGTGCCTTATATTTTAGATACCTACGAATGAGAACGTGTTAAGCACGGCGGCACGGGAACATGCGAGCGATTGAGCGCGCACCCAGGCGCTAATGCATTATTTATCGTTTGGCGGCAAAGAAATTATAAAAACCAACGTAGAATAATATTGCGTCGTTTTGGATCCGCGCGAAAACACAAACGACAATCTCACCTGAGAATCGACGGGCACGTTAATTTCGGCTGCGATTTCTGACATTACGACTGATAGTTCGGGACTACTGCGAAACTGTCCCGCCGGTCGGTTGCGATAATAACAAAATGCGTGTTATATTATTACGTTATCGTCTTGTGATCCGGTGGCAAACCGAAAAATCTCTAAACGTTGCGGCGTCTGTCCGTTGCTGCAACTGATGCTACTGAGTACGACACCGTTACGGTATGTCGGTCGGTCACGCGACGGTAATAAATAATAAATATTCACAAATACGAACGCCAAAGGATTGTCCACAATAATTGCGGTTAAACAGATCGTAAAAAGGCGGAGAAACAGTCAGCGGCAGTTGTTTGTTTATACGAGACGGCACGAGTGTGTTTGGTATTCAGCGCGTTAGGTTTTGTAACGAATAATAATGCGGTGGCGGCGGCGTCGGCAGCGGTCGACGGGCGCATACGACGGCGCACGAATATGCGTACCAAGAGATGGCGCTCCAATTCTCCTAGCCACAATTATAATAATTTGATTTTTATTGTGTTTGTGGGCCAGCTGCCAATATAAATGTATTTTATTGGTAACCACTAACAACTAAGAACTAACCAACAAGCAAGGGCGTATTTAGAAATTATGAATGGGGGGGGCACACCAAAAAAAAAATATATATATATATATAAAATTCCTATGATAATTGACAATAATTTATTTGAGTCAGGCCCGTGCGCAATGGGGTGGGGGGGTAGGGGGTTCAAAGCCCCTCCATTTCCGAAAAAAATATAAATCGTATTTTTCATTTAAATAACGCCGTTCGCAATAACATCGAAATGGACATTCGAAAGTTTTTCAAAAAATCATAATTTACATTTTATTTATAATATTTTTTATAGTTTATATTTTTTTTATATTTTTTATTTATAATATTTGATATTTTTTGATTATATTTTGATAAGACTTACAAAATGAAGAATATAATGTAGGTATATTTTATTCAATACATAATAAATAATATTTGCTATTTATGTAAGTATCTATTTTATATATATTTTTTTCAAACCCCCCCCTCCCCATTATGAAATCCTGCGCACAAGTCTGATTTGAGTAACATATTAAACTTATTAGCTATTATAGTATTATACAATACATCATACATGTTATACAATTAAAAAATATATGTATTTACTTTTACAGTTATTCAAAAAAGGAAAATTAATAATTTGTTATACCTATAAAAACATTTTATATATATTATTTTATATTATAATAATTGAATTCGCCTTGGATGGGTCTTAAAACCAAATAATTGGTAAAATTGTATTAATCGATATCCCGTCACCCGCATAATTACGCAATAACAGTATTTAATTGCTATGTAATATTATAGTTAATGCTAAATCCCAATCGGCAATCAAAAAAATAATTATTTATATTATTTTTGAATAAAGGTGTGATATAAAACACGGCGAATGGGGGGGGGCCCGGGCCCCTTGGGCCACCCCCTTAAATACGCCCTTGCCAACAAGTAACAACCATCAGTGGTTACTTTAACGTTTAACCTTGGTGTAATGATTAAATTTTAAATTTAAATAATAACTATAATATTATTATGATTTATTTTATGATCCATAACAGGAACGTAATTATGGGGATGATGATAGGCCGTGCAATTCATTTTAATTTTAGTAATATTATTCTAATCTACATGTTTAAGGGGATTGAAAACGACTATTTATTATAATATTATTGATTTATTAAAGAGTTGTGTATAGGCATTAATATAATTTTTTATTACACAGTGTGTTTGTGTGAAACATAAAAAATGTATACAAATAGTGTATTATCACAACTTATGATCTACTTCTCTCGTATGATAACTTTATTACAAAAATATGAACTAGAGCGAATGTTATTAGTATCAGTGCCGTCCCTTCAGTTTGCGGGGCCCATATTTATATATATAGCCTTTATAAGTAAAAACGCGGGGCCTGTTTAACCACGGAAAAGCGCGGAGCCCGGGGCTAGGCCCCGCTCGCCCCGCCCTAAGGACGGCCCTGATTAGTATTATACTATTATCTAAATATTATAATTTATAATATTGGATATTATACTATTACCCAAATTTTAAATTATCAGACATAGTTTGTAAGTTGTAACGAAATTTCTAAATTGTATACTTAAAATTTATAAATTGTTAACAAATTAAAAATTATTAGTAACTATAATATTATATTCTTGATATACTTTTAATATATGATTACCTACGAACAAGGTGACTCTTATAATGATATATTGATCAATAATATTGATATGTTAGTGGTCATCGTCAATGTCCTTCAACATTTTGTCAATAATATTGAATAATATATTTATATCCATGGGCGTAAATCCATACCAAATGTAAAGAGTGCTTTAGTGCCAAAAAAATTAGGTATATACATCATAAGCCTCACAAAATATAGTGTTCCTCATTATTCATTAATTAATAATTTTTAATCCATTTAAAAAAATAAAATACAAATAAAATGGCTATATTTATAACTCTAATTATTTAAATCTATTATTTTTTTTTTTTTTTTAGAAAAATGTGTTAAATATTTTCATATCAATATTACAATGTCATATCCAATATAAATAATAGCATAATTGTAAAATTTTCTTGCGCTATAGTAGTTACAGGACCTCCCCGAAACTCTTATATAGGATAAATTAAATATGATGCAAGAGTAAAAAACTAAAAACCTTAAAGGAACTTAAAGAAAAGGCGAGCAATCGGTCAGAATGGAGAATTGTAGTTTACTAGTTTCAAACCAACCTTCGGGATGAAAATATATATACGAGTATATATTAATAATTTAATAGTTTTTAATTTGATTTATTCTATATGTAACGAACAAATAAGGTAAAAATTAAATTAGGTATTTTTCGTTTAAATTCGAAATTTTTTAAAAAAAAAATCTTTTTACAAACGTGTGCATATATTCAAGGCCGTACCTGGGGGGGGGGTGAACCCCCCCCCCCCCCACCCAACCCCGAAATTTTTTTATTTATTCAATTCGAAATTACAACATTTATATATAAGATATATAGATAAGATAAAATTAGTATTATTAACTATAAGTAAACATTTTATATTGTTTATTTTATATAGTATATATTATATTACCTATAGATACGGCTATACGCTAAAAATTAAAATTGTAAAAATTATGTTGAATTTATTTATGATATTATATTACCTATGGTGGTTGTGCTTAAACTCGTAAAGTCGTAATACGTATATATTTCATCGATTAGACATTTTAAACGATTGACGGATTTTACGTCGATTAAATTTACAACTGATAAAGCTGTAATGTGATCTTTTGTCATTAATTTTATTATTGAAGCACATTTTCTATATTTTGTACAAATTATCACTTTATTTTGACTTGACACAATATTTTAGTGTGTTAGGATCATAATCATTCGTACATCGTCATTGAATATATATTATAGTTTTACCTTTATATTTTAGATTCTGAGCGAAGCGAAGAATGTATTGGTTTTACAATGATGTGTGATTTTTTTTTGTTTTTTTATTCTGTAAACATTTTTTCTACCCGAAATAATGCTCCGATTATCACGAATAGGGTATGTTTCCGGTAGCAAAGTGGATCTAGTTGGTACTTTATTTAGGTCATTTTTCGAATTTCTCAAAATTGACCCTAAGCGGTAGAAAAAACTTCAAAAAAATGACGAAAAAACGGCATTTTTCACGAAAAATGAAATTTTGACGAATTCGATTTCTATATTTCTCGATAACTCGGGCAATTTTTAAGATAGAGACTTGAAAATTTTTTTGGGTGTTCACATAGCTACTATATATATGTGGTATAATTTTGGAACCGTTATGTTAATTTTTCTACAAAATATTGGACTTTGAATATTTCGTAAAATTCTCGTTTTTACGTATATAATGTTTG
>JAIUCT010000019.1:7054829-7142105 GCA_021307375.1 Tetraneura akinire | reverse complement strand
AAATTATAAATTTACTAAATAAGAATAACAAAATTAATATAAAAAATAAGGATCATTACCATGGTTCTGGAGTGGGGTCCAGTACCCTTGGATTTAATACGCCACTGATAACTATTACCCACCTACGACCTACCCCTTTTAATCTAAAGGTATAGCGGTCGCTATTATCATTAACTTATTTAAAAATATATTTAAATATTTGTAAATTATAAATATGATATATTAATAGAATGTATACATTTAATAGTACGTAAAAAACAAAAAAAAAAAATGATATTATTTAACTCGCGTATTATTATACATCATTATTACATTGTATAATATGCAAATTAAAATATTAATTATTTCTTATTTTTAATAAGATATAATTAATATAATTTACGAATAATTGATGTTAATTAAAATAATTCATAATTACCGATGATTGATGAAAGAGGTGATGACGTGATGTTCAATGTTCCGCTCTTCCAGACAAATTGACGACAATTAATGAAATGAAGAAATAATCGCGATATTAATTTTAACTATATAATCTGATTTATTGCGAAAATGATAGTTAAACGGGAGAGTTTGAAGTGAAAAATTCTGTTATCGCACTTTAAATCCATAATCTTTCGATTCAGATTGCAATATATAATGTCTACAAATATTTATCATTAGTACTATATTAACAATTTTATTATTATATTAGTAATACAATTCTAATGCATTTTAAAGATATCATAATATAAACTGCGACAGTGCGACTTGACAAAGAATTTCCTTATAGAAAAATATATTGAAATAATTGACCGTATGTTGGAAACTTATGGAGTCTTTAGATGAATATTTTTAAGATTAACGCGTATAATATGTGTAATTATTTTATTTTTAAGGATCAGTAGCGCCATATTGCTGTTTTTTCGTTATTTTTTCATCGTTTTTTATAACGCATAGAGTCAATTTTGAGAAATTCGAAAAATGACCTAAATAAAGTACTAACCACATCCACTTTCCAATCGGAAACATATTATATTCGTGAAAATTGGAGCATTATTTCGGGCAGTAAAAGTGTCTACATTCTTAAATAAAATAAAGACACATCATTGTAAAACCAATACATTCTTTGCTTCGCTCAGAAGCTAAAATAAAATTGGTGGTACTAATATTAGAACCAGTGCTCGAATTGGGGGGAGGAACGCAGGGGAACGGAGCTCCTCTTCAATTTTTTTATATTTTGAAAGCACCCCTTTAAATTATCTTCATTAGAACGGGGGGACGGAACGGGTTCCGGAACCCCTCTGCCCACCGGACGAAACGTATTATTTTATTTAAATAATATTTAAATTTTGATTAAAGGATGATTCTTTGATAATTTATAATAAGAACAAAAATCTTATCTATTTATGATAATTAAAATTATATGCATTCTATTATTCTAATAGCGTTGTTAACGGTTATAGATACTATAGATACCACGGTCAATACTACCACACTGTCTTTGATCTAACCACGTTATATTTATATAATTAATTTACATCTTGGATAATTACCACAGTTTTCTGTGTAATAAAAGCAAAGTTTTCAAAAAAAATAATATTTATTGCGATTGATTTTATATTCGAATATACATTGATGAAGATAAATGGTTGGGGGGTGTGGTAGTTTGAGTTTAATCATTGTAAAGGACGCTAATTTTTCTAAAGTCTTTGAGTCCCCTTTCATTTATTTTTCCAATTCGAGCACTGATTAGAACCTATTAAATTGCACCTATATATAACCATCCTCCAGATATTAATCATACTATAACTCCCAAAAAAGTTCAATATTTGAAGTTTAAATTTAAACTAAAAACTGTGCTAAGTAGGTATACACATACATAATAGTAGGTATATAATACCAATGATTATAAATAATTTAAAATCGATGGACAATGGTATTATAAATATGAATTAGACAAAAGTTCATGCAAACATGAAGTTTTTAAATCTAGCTTAATGAAACATTCTATTTAATGACTTTTATCCGAGCTTTTATCCTAGTACTAGGATAAAAGTCAAACGAACCAATGATCCATTCAACGCGAAAGGCATTCATTCAATAAGAAGATTTAAATTTTTAACCACAGATACATTAGGTATGTAATAACAATAATAATTATTAATTAAATAATTTATTATAAACAATAATTAGGCAAATATTGTGGTTATGTAAAAGTAGTAGAAAAAGTGTTATTGTTTGTACGTACAACGCCGAAATAATAAGGAATATAAGCTCCCAGTATATTATATTAGGTATAGATCCAAATATTCACACATTTTATTGGAAACGGAAAATCAATTCATCTTGCTGACAAAAATATACTCTTCGCGACGTTCAAATTCGGTTATTCAGACGATTTTATTTATAAGAAATACATCTAAAATTCCCAAACATTTCAATTCCCCAATATATCCTATAACGGGTTTTATAATATAATATAATTAATATAACGTTCATCTGTTTATCGTCCAATACGAGACACAAATGTATCTCCAGACTGCGTAGCGCCTAATAGGTATTATTATAAAATATTTATCAACTATAATTTATAGGTATTATCGCAAACTCTCCGATACGACGCTTTATTCAAAATCAAAATTAATATTACCTAATACCTATATTTTCTTTTTCATAAAACTATAATAAATATTTTTATAATAAAAATTATTTCGTCATCACTATTATCGACCCTCGTTTTTTTCTATAATAGCTGCAGGTACTTTAATTATAATAAACTAAAAATCAATTTGGGAGCCAGACTAGCTACTGGCGCATTTCGTTCTAGCCCAATAGAAAGCCTGCTTAATATTAGCGGCTTATTACCTCTCGACCTAAAGCGCAGAGAATCATCAATGTTATTTATAGCCAAAACTTGCAAGAAATAGTATGACATCTTCAGTGACATCGAGCCCTTCCCTGGTTTCCGTATTACAAGAAAAAAATGTCGACTTAAATTACATTATAACCACTAAACCTTCCAATATACCTCCATGGATCCTCAAACTAAATATCGATACGAGCTAATCCTATTATCTATAAAGAAAAACTGAATGAATTATTATCATATCATCCCAACAGCACTAAGATTTATACTGATGCCTCTAAAAATGTTTCCAACGTAGGCATTGCTATCATTTGTGGTAGTGATACAGTAACTTACAATATTATACCTACCTCAATGTACCATATAGGTACACTGCCGAAGCCTTTGCAATTATGAAAGCTCTTGAGTATGTGCTGCAAAAAGAATACAAAGACTTTATAATTCTTAGTGACTTATTAAGCACTTTATACAGTACTAATAATATCTATTCCCCTAATTATATGTCAAAACTCATTCACAATCTGATTTCAACACATTACGACAAAAAAAATATAGTAACTTTCATTTGGATACCTGGTCACTCATCAATAGATGGCAATGAGAAAGCAGACACCTTAGCCAAAATAGCAGCAACATCAAATTCCTCTGATTTAATATCATCCATTCCTTTCCAAGACTTAAGAAAAATTATAAAATTAAATTATGGTGTATCTTGACAAATTCGATGGAGAAACCAAACAACGAAGCTAAATAAAATCAAAACCACAATAATTCCGTGGCCTCAACCTTCCACACGAAAATACCAAACAGTACTAATTAGAATTGGACATACAAGGTTCACTCATAGGTACCTAATGGCAAAAGATGAGCAACCAGCAACCTATTTGTTCAACTTGCGGTATCCCTCTCACTGTCGAACACATTATAACAGACTGTATAACATATGAAGAAGATAGACTATTATTCAATATATTATACAACCTTGCAGAAGCTATGTGGCCAAATTCCATCACTATAGAAAATTTATTCAAATTTCTAACTAAGACACAACTAATTGTAAAATTTTAAATTTTAAATTGTAAACTATAAATATGTATAATATATTGTAATTTTTTGTAATTTTTGTAATTGCCAATGGCCTTAGTGGCCACGGCTTAAAAATAATAATAATAATAATAATAATAATAATAATAATAATAATAATAAAAAAATAATAAATTACGAATATACGAATATACGATATTACAGTTTACAATCAACTATTATTTAATATTTTAGATTATTGATTATTATGGATGAAATTAAAAATTCGTCCACTGCCGAGTACTAACAACAATAATAATATTAATATTATAATAAAATTAATAATTTTGTAATAACATCTATAGGTAAGTAGGTTGTAGGTATATCGATTTGTGGGTCGTATAATATAGATCAATAATATATTTTATTACTATATTATTATAGCTTTATAATATAGTGTTCTGTGTTGTCAAATAATACTGCTTCTCTTGGATGATTTTATCGATTAAGGGTATTGGTGGTGGCCTGTGTTCTCTTCAATTTAGACCAAAAAGCCTGACAAAATGTTTAATACTTAGAGTATTCAGAATTTAATCCTGAAAAAAATTTTAAATTCATAATATAATATTTTACTACTAAATGTTGGAAATGAAATTTTGACTTTTTGCTATAAACTTATAAAAAATTAACAATGAAAATCTTTAAAATTATACTTAAAATGAGAAAAATATTTCCAACGTTTTGTGGTAAAGAATATAAACAATTATAATATGTTTTCAGAATTTAAATCTTAAGTATTCTAAGTATGTGTAATTTTGTCAGGCTTTAAACACGCGAAATAAAAATGTCATCAAAAACTATAACTATAAATGTCAATACTTTATACTTATGTTTTATGGACTTATGTTTATTAACTAACAATATTTGCAGCATTCCTATCCGGAAGTTAAAAATATTTTTAATATTATAAAATTGGTATGTTAATAGAAAAAAAAATAATAATAATATTAACAGGTAGGTATGTTATTTCATTTATAACGTTGAATTTCGTAAATAGTTTATAAAGCACTAGTAGATAGGCACTATAATTTTTGAAAATATTTGGTGGGTGAGTTTGAAGTTCTATTCTGTGGTTGAACCACTAAAACACCCCTTGTATAAGTACCTGATTATCATAATTCATAACATATAACAATATTGTCAACACAACACCATGAACACACACTAGTAGTTACTATAAAAAAAAAAAAATATTTATTGTATTTTTTTTTTTTTTTATTTGACGCAAACCTAACCTAACTATTATTTTTTTAAATTTTTTTAAATTCAAAATCGAGATCGAGTTGTAGTTGCGACGCTGCGAGTTTTTTGTTGCACAATATATTTGTTTATTTAACATAAGACTACACTGTATGCAACGAAGAAAACAAGATAAAGATTTGAATGTGATAAAAAGTCCTTGAAAATTATGATTTTTTTTCTTTTTGTATCTTTATTGGAGCGTTTCAAATAAATTGTTTCTTTTAAAAATCGTTCATGTATATCTTTTGCAATAACAACTTATCCATATTGTTATTACTTATGAACGACTAATGTCATCTAGCAGTTTTGGATTTCGTTTATAATTTGAAATGCCCGAGTGGGAAAATTGGTTTGAAATTGCCAAACAGTGCAAATATTTACCAGAAAATGATTTGAAGGCAAGTTTCATCCATCGTCATTCACTTAATATTCAATTTACAGGCGGTTTTATTATAAAAATTATCTGTTTCTTTAGAAATTGTGTCAAATTGTATGTGATTTATTGATAGAAGAAGCTAATATTCAACCTGTCAGTACTCCAGTAACAGTTTGTGGGGACATTCACGGACAAGTAAATATTGAATTATGTTTTTACATTAAATATTAACATTGATATAATATTAATATTATTTATTGTCTAAATTAGTTTTACGATTTAGAAGAATTGTTTAGAACTGGAGGCCAAGTTCCTGATACAAATTATGTGTTTATGGGTGATTTTGTTGACCGTGGATACTATAGTTTGGAATCCTTAACTAGACTTTTAACTCTAAAAGCAAAATGGCCACATCGCATTACGTTACTTAGAGGCAATCATGAATCTAGACAAATCACACAAGTTTATGGATTTTATGGTATTTAAATTCTTTATTTATTTCTTATAGGCTAGATTTAATATTATTTAATTAAAAAAAAAATAATAATAATGTATATTATTGTGTCTTTACAATATTTTAATTCACATCATAACTTATAATTACTTATTATATTATATAGATACATTAATTAATTTTTATGAGTGCTTTAAATAGGCTGATATTCCTATATAACAATAGTTTATTTCAAAAATCAGTGGTATATATAGAAAGCCATTATAATAAAATAATTTAAATTTTATTTAATACAATTTATTTTTTATAAAATAAAATAAATATGTATGCTGTTTGAGAACTTATTAGCTATACCACATATATAGGTTATATATTATATTATAATAATTTAAATATATTTTAGTTTAATTTATTGCACTAAATGAAAATGTAATAAATCAATAATACTACGATGCTATGTTATTTTAAACTTAATTATATAAAATATATCTTATTGAAATACTTAAATTTCTTATTATGCAGAATAACTGAAATATTTTTAACTTTATTATATAGTACTTATGTAATTATAATTAATATATTTATTATATTATACAATATACATGATATGTTAAATTTTATAAATAATGGTAATTAATGTTCACAATTTATAATATTTTTCATAATAGTTATTACTAGAATAACATCCAAATCTACAAAAAAATATACTTTTATTTTTTTATTATTAATTTCTATTTGTATTTTGATAACAATGTTACCATCCCCAGTATCAAACATTGATTGATCGATGTTGACATTTGATACTAAAATGGTAACATTGTTATTGAAATAAATAATAAAAATATATTTTTTGTGGATTTGGATATTTTTCTAGTTACTACTATTATAATATCCACAAGTTATTTATATAAAAATTAAATCTTTTTTATACTACATAAAAATGTGTATATTTATAAAATTGAAAATATATTTTTAATTATCAGTATTCATAGATTTAAAATTTATTATTTATTTTTAGATGAATGTATGAACAAGTATGGCAATGTAAATGTGTGGAAAGAATGCTGTAAAGTTTTTGATTTATTGTCTATTGCTGCAGTATGATTTTTATTTTTTTACTTATATATGAAAGTTTTAAAACTGTATTATAACAATTAATTTTGGATTTTTAACAGTTAATAGACGAAGAAGTATTTTGTGTACATGGTGGGCTATCTCCTGATATTTCAACATTAGATCAAATACGAGTAATAGAACGCAATCAAGAAATTCCATATAAAGGTAGCCCAATAATAAATTTAAATTATTTATTTGTGTAATAAATATAGGTGTATGTATTTGTTTTAGGTGCATTTTGTGATTTAGTTTGGTCTGATCCAGAAGACATTGAAAAATGGACAATTAGTCCACGTGGAGCTGGTTGGTTATTTGGTTCTGAAGTTACTGAAGAGTTTATGGAGAAAAATGAATTACAATTGATTTGTAGAGCACATCAATTGGTTAATGAAGGTATATAATTTAAAATAAAACAATAAATAGTCCAAGATTCTAAAAATTTTGAAACATTTCATTATTGACAAGTAGAATAGTTTTTGTAAATTAAAATTGATAGAGATAAATCTGTTTATTATACTTATCCAATTTATATAGTTGATATAGGTTGTGTAGTTGGATTTAGATTAAACTAAAAAATGTCTTTAATTTAGTAGACAGTAGTGTTTTTATTTAAAAATCGCGTCGTATGCTACCTACCTGAAAAATGTATCTACCACAATTGTTTATTGGCGTTGCATGTTATCTACAATTCTCCACCCAGCAATATTTAGATTGTAGATGTCGTCTGGGCATCTGGGCATTATTACTTTAAAGAATTTTTTTTCATATCTACAAAAAAACTGATCAAAAAGGTTCTTGGATGGATTGATTGAACGCCACCACTCTTCCATCAACTGCATCAACATCACACTTTTACGAGCCAAACTAAAAGTCATGTCTCATATGTCTGCTAGACATGTGACATGTGTAAAGTGTATGCTGTAGACGTAGAGTATATTATTGATATTTATAATTATACGGTTATATCTGTAATATCAGTTAGAAAGGTAGATAACATAAAACGCGATAAAAATACAGGTAGATAGCATACGATGCGAGTTCCAAAAATTGAAATTGTTAGAAGTTATTTGTTAATTTCTAATAATTATTTATAGTTTATTTTACAACTATTTATCATTGCATATAAAATAATTCAACAATACCATCAATATTCATTAGTAAATAAATCTTGAATATTCTTAATTTTATATATAATTAATTTTCCATCAATTAAATGTTGAATAATGTATCATCAAATGGTTAGATAATAATATGTTCCGTGGTGATACTGTTTTTGACTTTTAAAAATTATTTAATCAATTAAATTTATTGTATTTTATCATTTAATAGAAAAATTTAAATTTAAATTAATGTGGAAACAAAAATTGTTTATTTTATTTTGATTGTATGTACTCAAAAAATTATAATAAAACTTGTGCCTTATTCATATATAGCATAATGGGATGGCCAACCTGCGGATTACATTGTAAACTTATCTGTCATGCTGCTCATGACTTATTTTTATAAGACTTAAAATGTTTTATTATTTTTAAAAAAAATGTGTATATATTTATCAAATAAAAAATCGAATATAAATGATAATAATAATAGTTATTATATTATAATAAAATTATAATATTGAAGTATTTTTTTTTTTTTACTATTTAAGTAAATGTAATTAATGAGTTTGATTTTTTTCTTTGTAAGAATTTTGAAGTTTGGATGATAAATTATAAGAAATATATTGTTTTAAATATGTTTATTAATTTTGAGCGCAGTGATTAATTTTTGCATATTTTTATAACAGGCATATGTTTCCAAAATTTCAATAAAGAATGACAACTATCTCTAAACTGCTTTAGTCCTTCATCTTCTAATAGTTCTAAAAGTTCTATTTCTATATGTGTTGTATCTATTGCAATAGGATTTGTTATAATTAGGAATCCATTTTCAATAACATTTACTAAAAAAAAAGAATTCTTTAAAAATCCCAAGGCTGGTTTGAATAATTTGAAGTCTTTAAATCAATTTTCAATATTATCTATCAAATACTCAATTTTACTATCAAGATTTACCTACTATATTTCATAGTTTCTAAATAAAACAAACTCAAATAAAACATGATCTGATGATTAATAATATTATTTACCTCATTGTTATACATTTTATTACTACTTTGATATTTAATCTATATTACTGATTGAATGGGACGTTTACGTATAATGTTAAAATTTCCCAATTGATATAAGGGAAAAATCTTTTTTTTTCTCTTATAAATGTTACAATTTTCTTAATTGGCTTGCAAGTCACTTCATGTTGGCCACCCCTGATATATAGTATGCAAAAATTCAACTTGAAAAATATATAATATATCAAAAGTTATTGACAGGGACAAAACTGGTAGAACACTTTGTATATATATTATATATTGCTATTATACAAAATATTAATATTTTCAGGTTATAAATACATGTTCAATGATAAACTAGTTACAATATGGTCGGCACCCAATTATTGTTATCGATGTGGTAATGTTGCATCAATAATGGCATTTTCCTCTGTACATGAACGCAACCCAATATTATTTAATGCTGTTCCTGATGATCAGCGAGTTATTCCAGATAAGGCTGCTACACCTTACTTTTTGTGATAAGTAAAATTAATAATTGATACAAATTTTTAAAATGAAAAAATTTTAAATTGATTGTTAAAAATATAATTTATTTTTTTTAAACATTTTAAATTGTACCAATTGTTAATGTATGACTATGTTTATCCCATAATCATTGAAATAAATTATTTTTAAAATACCGTGTTCCTTTGATTTTTAATCTTACGTAATGTTTAATTTGAATTAAATTAAATATGCATCATATTTTTTAGTTTTTATAATTAATAATTACTAATAAATTATAAATGTAATAATTGAAGTTATAAATATTGCAAGTAACATAACCATATTTAAAGTATAGGTTGAATGTATATTGGGGTTATTAAAAATATCTTATGATAAATTATAATATTTTCATTTATCTTTTATATATCAAAATTTTTTATCAATGAAAAAATTTGAATTAAAATATATTTATGTTATGACAATAAATTATTTTTCATAATTTAATAATATTTTTAAACACTTAAAAATATGATTGTATTATGTTGTTTTTTAGTTTTAAAATAACTAAATAATTAATTATGATTCCCTTGATAATAAATATATATAATATATTCTTTATTTTTAAAAATAATAGTAAATATCAGTTAAATATTTTTATATTTTTGATAAAAGATATTTTTAATTATATTTAAATTTACCTGGGTGAAAAAAACTACTTTGCAATATTAAATCTTAAATTTTTCTTGTTCTCAAAATAACACCTGTTATTATGTTCATTTTTTCTATCTTTATTATAGTTCTATTTATGTTTATTTATCATCATAATTTTTTACTGTTGTGACATATCAACATTTAATAAATAATTATTAATTATAACTTATAAATTTTTAATTATATGCATAATAATTGTTTATAATGAAAATGGACCATAATTTCATAGAAAAATTATACGATTATCTGATCTATATAATGTATTTAGAGAGCAGACAGTAATGCAATATATTATAATTGTAAATATTAAAGAACAGATTGAAAGTATTGTAATTTCTTTAAGGTTCCAATTAAAACAATATGGTTGAAACTACACGTTAATAATTACATGGAACATTATTTTTTTTCTTGGATTTCAATTTTAAATCAATTATAAATTGTAATAATAACATTATATTATTTTACATAGAAAATAAATTAAGTACATATGTATTAGTAAAGTAAGTCAATGTTACAGTATAGTGTGTACATATTATATTCTTCAAACTTTGATTATTATTTGTTCTTGTAATATTTATTATGTTATTTTACATTGTACAATAAATTTCATGTATTTTGAGTTCATTATATTACAAAAAAAAAAAAAAAAAAAAAAATATTTTACATCATTGATTATAAATACCATTTATAATCAATGGGTAACATGTATAGTATTAAAGTTAAATAAACTGTGTTTATTATTTTATACAAATTATTATATATTAATTTTGTATAATAGTTTGATGATTTTATTTATGATTTAGAAAATTATTGTTGATAGTTATTGGATAGTTATAATTATAAATTCTTAAGATATTGTTAAATTATTTTTGATTTTTTTTAGTAATTTACATGTGTATACACATTTTCAATTTTTTTTTATTAACGAAATAAATTTTGTTGTTGATCAATAATTTTATCCTAACGTATTGAAATTGTATTTCGATCTCATTAAAATAAAATAATTAAATCGCAACATTTTTATTTTATTAATATTTCATATAACATATTTTTTCATATATTTGAGTGAATTTTTATTGGCAGGTAGCAGCTATATTTAAATATAATCATATATATTTGGAGATACTAATCAAATGTATTTATATTTTACTATTTATTATTAGGATTGTACTTGGTACTTCATAGGCGTAATACATTTATAGCATATAATATAGGATAGTTTTAACATTTGTTTTAGAGAACTGAATTTTGATTTATAAGTCTTATTTCCCTTATTTGTGATAATATTGTCTATTGTATTAAATACTACATTTTATGTTACTTTTAATTATAATTTTTCTCTGGCTCTGTGTAAACTTTTTATGGATCAAAATGTAATGCTATAGTTAAATTACATGGTGAACTAATTGAAATAAATGAGTATTTGTAATCAAAATCAATGGTGTAACTGGGATAAAAATTAAGGTGGCAAAAAATTTTACTTAACTCAGTTAAAGAAATTTGTTAACTAGCCCAGTCTTGAGTTAACTTGAAGTACCTAAGTACTTAATCATAATGTACAAACCCATTAGTCTACTACATACGAGTACAAATATATTAATATAATAATTTTTTATCAACACATTGTAAATATTATCCATATGATTTTTCTCTAAATTATACATTTATATTATAAACATAATATCGAGAGGGTAAAATTAACTTTGCCTTCCAGTAACATCGCAGGGGTGACAATTGCCCTCTTGCCCCTTACAATTACACCACAGTTTGTAATCAATAATTAATTAGAAATTTTTTTTAAAATTATTAAATTCATATGTCTGGCGCGGATTGGTAACAAAAAATTTATATACGAATTTATCGGCTTGTGTATTTAAACGATTCGTATTATTTTTTAGGAGTTTTATAAAATTTCATTAAAAGTTAACAGAGGAGAAAATATTTCTCTGACTGTCAACTCTAGCTTCACACGATATATCGTTTCGTGACTACATTGGAACCTTGATATAAAAATTATTATTTTTTTTTTTTTTTTTTGCCTCTCAACCAGACTCGAAATTCGTCGTAGTCGCGTTCGCGTATGTTATATTATTGACATTTATTTGAAAAAAAAAAATCTTATCGGGTTCTGCCCATTCGTTTTAATATTTTCCGCGTGTTGACGCCTCGATTTTTTATCAAAATTATGATACACTTATGGTTTGTATTGTTTATAATAATATTATACGCGGATGAAACTTTTTAACGATTGGATAGTGAAATATTAATTAGGCATACATTTATGAAATAACACCAATAATAGTGTTTCGGTATTATTGACGAATTAAGGCGTGTCGTTTTTTTATTTTTATTTATTTTTGAGATTTTCCGAGCATTGAAAATCCCGATCGAGATAAGTGGGTCACATGGTCGAGAGCAAATGACGGGCGCGCAAGCATCTGAGTCCACACCCAACCAACAACCACCTAGGAATATTGATTAAACAGGGTTTCAATTCTTCAAGGTCGAATTTTATTTTAACTGGGTCATTTCGTACTTTTCCGTTCGTTTCGTTCGTGCCCGTTGTTTACTTACATTTAACCTAACCGTCGGATTTCCTTCTTCTCTTGTTAGTTATTACTGTTATTAGGTATAAAATATTTAGGTTCGACAAATAGCCAAGACCGCGTAAAATATGTCGTATTTGTATATCAACATTTGCGATGTTGGTTAAAATTTAACGATTTTTTTTTTTACAGAATTTTCTATAGTACCTAAACAAAACATTATTATCGTCTGCGATTTTCATTTCGTATAATCGTATAGGTATATAGATTCTTTAAATTAAATTTTATGTTATTTCCAACTGCCGCAATTTCTCATGGTATATAACCGGGTTTTTTACTTTTTTCGAATACCACGACTTTGTCTCGTACGATTTTTTAAACGTATTTTATGTAATTTGTACCGTTAAATGTCAATCATTTATAAAACGGTAAAAATTTTAAATTCATCTATAATATAGATAAAAATATAGGTAAAAAAAAAAAAAAATGTTACAACTATAAGTATACTTACGTCATAACAACGCGCTTACCTAATATTATATACACATTGTTATAATAACTTGTTTTAAACTTCCGTAAAAGTTGTCACGGGAACAGCGTTAGATAATATTGTCATTAGATACTTGTCTAACAACGACATTAAATTAAACATAATTTGACTTGGTTAAAATAAAGTTAAAGTATTCGACTTTAATATTATTTATACATTTTCCACACACCAACATAATATTGTATGTTTAGAAAAAATATTATTTTAACACCATTCTTTTTTTATATTATAAATTTATAAAATTATAATTATGACATAGAAATTAACCGATTAAACCACAAAAAGAAAAAAAAAATGTATTTAAATAAAATTAATAACCGTTATGCATAGGTTATAGGCATATAATAGTTTATAAATATTTAAGTATGACTTAACTAGAAAAACTAGAAAAACTTAACTTTAACTCGTCGATGAAGCATGTATTCTTGGTTGAATTAACATTTATGAGAGACGGAGAGAGAAAGTCTGCAAAGAGTCAGGGGATTTGGACTTAAAAATTTAATAAACTTTTGAATTTATCTATCCGGTGAGTGGGTCAACGATAATAATATCGTCTTTTCCCTCGCGGGCATACCGTTTACCCGGTATATAAGTGTGTTGTGCGTACCTACCTGCTACCTGTATATATAAATATCGCACGAAAACATTATTTAGACGGAAATGAAAGCGAATTATACCAAAATACGAGTAGGTATGATCAATAAAATTTGCTAAAAGAACCATTATATTATGTATAAGCATAGGTATTCGTAAAATAGCGATAGTGATAAAATGTTAATATTCTCAAATCGTGTAAACCAATACGATGGGGTCAAGTTGTGTTTGTAGGACGTTAAAAATGTTTTAAATCGTTCATTTATTTATTAGGAGGAAGGGGAGAACACTCGCGTCCTCGATTTATGCGTTTAAGTATTTATTTGATCTTTATTATTATTATTATTATTATTATTATTTTTTTATCGAACACAATAATAACCGTAATAAACAGGATAAAACGGTGCCGCGTTATTATAAATAAAATAATATATATAATATTCGGGAAAATAATTTCATTCGTTTTTCAATATAAACCTCTATAAATTCTTAAATAATATAATATACCTTTGAAAAGTATTCTATTATTCCGATAGAACGTTAAATCACTATAACAATATGTCAATACACGTCACATTGATATTACATTTAATGGCGAGAAAAAAATATTCGCGGACATTAGTCTCGCACCGTTTATAGCTCTATAATATAGCGCGGTGGAAAAACAAATCTAAAAACGATAAATATTATTTTTTCACGATCGTTCGAGGTGTTTAGATTTTTATTCGTATTGAAAAAAAAAATTAAAATTCATAATTATTATATTATTTACTCGTCATTAAGCACCGAACTGCAGGTGTAAATGTACTCGTATGTAATAATAATACGAGTACAGGTATATATAGTATAAGACCAGAAACGTATATATAGAATATAGCAAAATATATTCATTCAAACTTAACACTTATATTAGAGAATAAAAATATTACACGGTTTTGTCCGTACTATAGACGTAGGACGTATCATATTATATATATATATTATTACCGGGAGGGCGTGTCTAGAGGGTGGTTTTGGCAATTCGGCAATTCAAAACCACCCCAAATCGGATTGCTTATTTTTTTTTCTCCACTCGTCTAACCCAATTAGTATACTGTTTACAAAAAAAAAAAAAAATAAAAATAAATGTTTAACGATATCTGACGAAGTTATTTATTTGAAGGTTGGATATATATATATCTATATGAGTTAGGTTAGGTGAAGGTGAAGTATAGGTGCCTGTACGTTTTTTTACCAGGAAGAAGTAATGCGAAAGTATATACTTAAAGCAGTTCCCTCCGGGTCGTCGATTTAAAACCGTATATGTGAAACCACCCATATAGGTACCTTCAAAATATAACTATTGTAATTATACGATATCGATATAAAATACAATATAAAATTTAACAATAATTATGATAATATTAATAAAATGATTGTGGCGCAATATTGTTTTTTCGCTATGCGACATAACGGCATAATATAAATACGTACCTATATTCGTAGTTTTGACATTTCGCATACGTACGAGTATATAGGTTAAATTACAAATTATTACACTTTCATATTATTGTAATTAAGTTAAATGACGTATATTTATAGAGTTGTAGATTTATAAATTAGTCGACAATAGTTATTAATTTATTATAATATACGAACCGCATAATTATATTGTGTAAACCTCGTTGTCACAAATAAATGCAGACAAAATTCCACAGCCTCCGCGGATTAATTATTATTCATCTCCGATCCGTGAAGTACCTATCTAATTTTATTCATTATCGCCAAGAGTTATAGAAAACACGTGTTATAAGAATGACTATATTATACATAAGTTTATTGCCCGTCGCAATTGGATGGACTGAATTATTATTTCTGTCCGTAAATAAATTATAAATTATATATTTATATAAAATTAAAAGTTTCCAAAAATTAAATTCGCCGTGAAAAAATGTTCAAAACGAACAATAAATGTACTATGCCTAAGTACATTTTTGACGTTTCATGTGCACTCTTCCGTCATATGACGGCCAGTAAACTCGAAATCAAAACTGTAACCCTTTTTAATTTTTCCCGTATGTATTATATTATTATTTATTTTAACCAGATATAACAAAAAGTATAAAAACGAAACGAAAAATAAATTGTATTTTAAAAAAAAAAAAATAAATATAATAATATATATTCAATTCTATTTCTGCAAAATATAATATAGTTTAACCGGTGCCGTTTATTTTATGTTTGTTTGTTTGTTAGTTAGTTTGTTTTTTTTCTTATCTATAATATATAATGGATATTTTTGGTACTTATCTAAAGAGACTGCGTTCCACGTCTAGTGTTGTTTTTGCAAGAATATTAAATGCAATAACTGATTCGAAACGCAAACAGAATCGAAAATTTGTCGTTATATAATCAAAGTTCAAATAACCAGTAAAAAAATATATCGTATCGAGTATTTATTTTAAAATATATATTATGGGGCGATAATATTTCATATTGTTGTGTATGATAATATTATACGAGGAACTAAAAATAAAATTGAATTTATAGATTTAAAAAGTCGTATTTTTAATGATCGACTCGTGTGGGTGTGATCAGTCGCATTTTTGTTTTAGAAAGTTTCTTACAGTTTAATATTTAAATTAAAATTTTTTTTAGATATTTTTTTAGATTCCTGTTATTTAATAACAGAAAAAATTAAATAAATTTTGCATTTTTATGAAAACTCTGAATAAATTTCCACTACTAATGCCAACATGATTTTTTGAATTCAGGAATATTCTATATAGGTACGTTATAAAGTTATAAATATACATTTACTACAAAATTAATAAAACAATAATATTATTCTTTTTTTTTTTGTTAGAGGTTAGACAATATAATTTTCATTATTTTATAATAATTAATCATATATTATTTATGATAAAATAACTATAACAATATAATATATTATAAATTTATAATTATAAGTATAACTTCGTTTCGTTTTATTATCAGCATTTTGTTTGTTTTTGTTTGTTCGACGCATCATATGAAATAATAAAGACACATAATATAAATATTAAATACCTATTTTAATACATTTTTCCGTTATGACTATTTATTGATAAACGCGACATTTATTTTGTAGTAAAACACGGATACTTGGAATGTGCTATAACATTTTGTTGAAAAATTCAAAATATTTACTCTTTATGTTGATTTTTAACGTTTATTTTATTTTTAATTAATTAAAAAAAAAAAAAAAAAAAAAATAAGGAAGTTATTTGATTATATATTGTATATATATAGTAAAATACTTATATGTACTAATTATTATAATATACCTGTATATTATTGACTTATTGTATAATAATTTATTTAATCTTAATCTCAGACAATCCTTATTCATCTATTATATAATATATACAAAAATAATATATATTATTATTAATTTATTATTGTTATTTGATTAACGTTGTATATCGTTATATGTCAAATATAAAATTAATCATTTCAAACAAAAATATAAATATATAATATACCTATTATGTAACTGCGGGCAACTGTGCTTAAATAATATATAAAAAGTATATAAATTTGAATTATCTATATTTAAAATCTTTGATATTGGTAACATTTTCGTTTTGATAGTATTCCAATCGCTTTATTATACTTGATATAATTTATGCGGTTCCGATATGATACTTAAACTTTGTATACCTATGATATTATATATAAATATACAAAAAAAAAAAAAATGTTTTTTAAACGTTTTTTGATGTCGTAAACACACTGTATAATATATAACAATATTATATCTATTATTATGCTTAAATCGCAAAATAATACACGCGTTACGTTACGCGTATACACAATACACATAATATACGTATGTGTATTTATAATATTTTAAGACTTAAGTATTGATTTTGTCTTGCGCCTACTATTCGTCCTCGAACGATTCTCCTTATTCTGTCCTCGACAATCTGTTATGATGTGATGTTCTGCACATTCATTCCGATTGTTCATTTATCCCTTTACCCTTGTTGTCCTTTTTCATGTTTTGTTATATATAATACTCATACATAATATTATAATAACGTAATAAATAATAATTCTTCGGATTTAATTTTCATCTTTAATTCTTTATTATTTATTTTAAATTCCGAGCGAAGCGAAAAATGTATTGGTTTTACAATGTGTACAACTTTTTTTTTCTTTTTTTTTTTTTTTTTAAGAATGAAGACACTTTTACTACCCGAAATAATGCTCCAATTATCACGAATAGCATATGTTTCCGGTAGCAAAGTGGATGTAGTTGGTACTTAGGTCATTTTTTGAATTTCTCAAAATTGACGCTATGCGGTAGAAAAAACGGCGAAAAAATACCGAATAAACGGCATTTTTCGCGAAAAATTAAATTTTGACGAATTCGATTTCTATATTTCACGATAACTCAGGCAATTTTTAAGATAGAGACCTGAATTTTTTTTTGGATTTTCACATATCTACTATATATATATGTGGTATAATTTTGGAACCGTTATGTTAATATGTCTGAAGACACTTTTACTACCCAAAATAATGCTTCGATTTTCACAAATAGCATATGTTTCCGGTTGGAAAGTGGATGTTCTTGGTATTTTATATTTAGGTCATTTTTCGAATTTCTCAAAAATGACTCTATGCGTTAGAAAAAACGACGAAAAAACGGCAATATATATTAATCAATACCTACATTATTTTACTGAACTTCACTCAGAATCGTTTTTTCGAATGCAATGGTTTATCATTGCATTCAAATTCGAATTAAAAAATACAATGATTTGCACACCTATATCTCTGTGGCAGAGTATCAGATCGTCTTTTTTCCTTTATTTTTCCAAAGACCCATTTAATTTTTAATAATAATGCATGTTGTATTTTTGCACAATAATTATATAATATAATAATATGTACGTTATAACTTATATTTTATTATTTTTTACTTTGTTGTTTTTTAATATTGTCATATTATATTATACGAGTACCTATGTAAAATGTTTATTAGCAATTGTCGAGGTAAAATATTTTGCAGTCCATAAATCATATAATAAACAATAACCTATTAAAATTAAAATTAAAAAAATATAATATATATTATCGACATTAGGAAAAATAAATAATATTTTATTAAATTTGCCAATAATATGCAATTTTTTTTCTCCGAGTACCTGCATAATAGGAATAATATAATATAATTAAATTTTATGATTTACGTTCGTACTCGTTTTTGAGTAAGTATAAATACCTATATATATCCAGATCCAGGACTCAGAAATGTTCCAGTTTTCACATTAGTCCTTTATCGATTTCAGGACGCGAAATACTGTATAGATAGATACTGTATACTATTTGGACAGGTCACCAGTTTTTTTTGGAGTAACAAAAAAAAAACTGAAATTTAAAATGAACTCGTTTAAAAAATTTATTTAAATAAAATTAAAATGTGTCAGAAAAACTAAAGGAAATTATTGTTTATTATAATTATACTGTGTATTATATTTTATATGAATACATATATACTTTTACTTTTTCAATGTTAAATATTCTATGCGTAGGTATTTATTTTTATAACATAATACTTGGATTGTTCTAACACATATTGCCATATTAAATTCGGACGTTATATAATTTAACTTATAATTATTAAGGTATAATTATATAATTTATTTCAAGACTTTTTATACTCATAATTATAATTTATAATAATAATCTACAAAAAAATTAACATAAATTTCGGTTGTAAAATAAACTTTCTTACGAATTAAAAAAAATCATTTTTTTTTTTGTTAATTTTTAAACATAATTTTAGAAATTGGAACACGAAGTTTTCAAATGCAAGGTCGATTATTTCATATGTGTTAACTACGCATCTGATAAATTTAGAAATCGTAATGATGTATGCACGCGGGTGCATTCTTCTAAAACAAAATTATTAAGTATGTGCAATTACATCTCGTTTAATATTATATTGTCGGCTGTTCGAACGTTTATTATTATTATTATTATTATTATTATTATTATTATTATTATTATTATTATTATTATTATTATTATTATTATTAAATATTATTCTATACAACTATATGGTCAATTTGTTTGAAACCACTGTTATATTATTTAAATTCACGACGCTCGTTTATTTTACTATAGTTATAAATTATGTTTTATTGGTCCGAATAGGGATATACGTGTAAATGGTTAAAATAACAATTTAAAAAAAAAAAATGTCATAAGGTGATTGTTGATTAATGATTATAATATATATAGACTGTATATAGAACCAATGAGACAAATTTATATTTTACTTATTATTATACTCATACGTTTATCAGTTTATTTTTAGTTAAACTTCCTCTTATTTAAAAAAAAAAAAAAAAAATATTGCATATATAATAATTATTTTATTCTATATAATATATTAGTTTTTATAATAATATTAAGATAGTATTAATATTGTTTTTATTGTGTATTTAAATGTGTATAACTGTATATACGTATCGATTAGGATTTGGTGCATGTGACTACGTGCAATATTATAACACAAAACTACATCAACAGTTGTCATTTGCCCATTTGCCGGATGTACATTAACATTATGCATCAAACACAATATTATAATATTTGTGAATTATGATAAGTATTTTATTGACATTATCTAGCCGTTATAATAATATTGGACGTTTGAGGTCGTGGTACATTGCATATACGAGTATTTAATGTAATATATTATAATCGTGTGTTAATAAATTATAACAAAAACTATATTATTATTATCATCATCATATTTTTTGTCAATTATAAACGTTAGTATATTATGTTAAAATCGGTAGAGAATAATATGACAAATATCAATAGGGGACTTAAATATTTAATGGTTGCTGTAACACTCGTGTAAAATAAAATAGTTATGGTATAAAATATATAATACAACTATACGAGTTATTTAATATAATATTTTTGAAGGGCTTCAAACTAAGCTCCTGTAACTGTAAGACTCCGATGATGATTCTGCCTATGATTATAATTTATAACGACTGTTTTTCTTTAGTATAGTTATAGTATATAATAATTAGTATACCTATATATAAATAGGTACGTATATAATTATAATTACTGGGCTTAAAATGATTTTTTTTTTATAGTACTCGTACACGCAAATATTATATAATATATGAATTCATTTCGCATATTAATATTAACGGTCTCCAATTATTATAATAAATATAAAATTATCATGTTACATGTTTGATCTATTATATATTATATTCCATTGCCATTTTCATTATAGATATATTCTTATCACAATATCACAAATTATAATATTTTATTTGTGATAATTCTACGCTATATGTCATACTATATTTGGAATTATTTTATTTCTAAATATCAATTTTATTTTTTTTCTCAACACGCATAATAATATAAATAATACAACTATACACAGCAACGAGAAATACTTGTAAGAGATGTTGCATTTTTTCATGTTTATTTAATTGCAGGGAAACCAAATTTAATTTAATTTTTTTTTTATGACATAATTACATCATGAATCATTATAATTTACTGATAAACTATATAATATAGGTATACTATACGTATATATATATATATATATATATATATATATATATATATAAATACAATAATTTTTAATATTGTACGGGTAAATTTGCATATTATAATACCAAATAAATTATTATAATTACAAATTTACAACTGTTGTAAAACTGAAAATTTGAAATTTGAAATTTTCGATGGAGTTTTATAATTTTCTAAAAATATTAGTAAATTTATTTTATTTTTTATATATTTAATATTATTATTATTATCATTAATAATAATATATCATTTAAATTGATATCTTTTTTTTTTTTTAATTTTAGGGATTATGATTCGAGAATACTCCCCTTCTCCGCCCTGCAATAGTAAAAATACGTCAATTATGAATAACATAATAGCAACCTAAATATTATATTATATTTATTATTTAAATCTATAAAGTATTAAAGTGTATAATTACGATATAGTGAAAGAATTATATTTTTTTTTACCCGTGTGGATTCGTTATATGAATCATTTTTTTTATTCGACTGTCTAACAAATTTAATTATATACGCTTATTTAAATAATTAGACAGTTTTTATGTAATTTTAATTTCACGCACGCGCATAAAACTTTATTTTAATTAGAATCTTCCATTTTGACTATATTATATATTCAACCATAAATAATATTTTTCTTCGTAATTTTTAATAAAGTTTAGCGGTGAAATTAACGCTAACACGACAATTTTATGAACAAAAGTACCTACATCTATTATGTGTTGTTTATTTGCTGTTAATAAAATAATGTGATTAAAAAAAATATATTCGTAGCTTTTTTCGTATAGTTATTATCAATGCAAATAATATTTATCATTAAATAATCGCTATAACTATAGCTTATTTTTTAACTTAAAAATATTGATTAAAATTCGTTTAAAAACGTACGAGAGACGAATAAAAATAATATACGATTGAATTAGTGTGGAAGGTGGGGGGGGGGGGGGGGGTTACTGGGTTGCTTTTAAAGGAAAAAATTTGCTCGTATTCGTGAAATTAAACGACATAAAACTATAAAAGTAGTCTAATAATTTGAATATAATAGTACAGTTGAATTTGTCGAGCAGTAAAAAAAAAAATATATAAATTATAATATATATATACACCAAAATATTAAATAATGTTTCTAATTCTAATTATCCTTAATATAAGATAAATATGAATATAAGATGTCATGTATAATAATATGATAATTGCGTTTAAAATATATAATATTATCATTTATCATTTGTATACAGTTTATTTTATTATTTATACAATTTTAATATGAGCAATTTAATAATAAATGTAATGAAAACTTACATTTTTAAATTAATAATAAAAATTAAATACATATATAGGTGTACATAGGTGCACATAGGTAATAATGTAATATTATGTATAGATTGTATAATATACGAGTACGATTTGAAAATGTATATAAAATAATATAATTGTTATTATTTATAATTACTGCTAAGATAACATTAAAAATTATTATATATATTTATATAGACGCAAAATTAATATCGTCTCAACGACATTTGTTTTTAAATTTGTTATAATCTATTTGATAACAAATTAATTTATAACAATTATTGTAATTTGTTCAAACAGATTTAAGTATACGTATAATAATTAATAATTTAATATAACAATGAATTTTGTATAGTTTCTTTTTGTACACTTATGTTTACATTTTAAAATAAATAACAATATGAACTTTATATTATTATTAATTTCTATTAAACATGTAATAAGTAAATAAAATATTTGAGATTTGAACAAATATTATACATTTTTTTTTAAAAAAAATAATAAATAAGAATTACATTACCTAAATATAATATAACTAAAATTCGAACAACATATATTATATGGTATATATACCATAAACTCGATTTTTTTTGTGGGGAAGGAGAATATATTTGAATATAAACTTCATAAATATATTTAAAAATATAAAAAAATAAATAATTTCGTATTTATAAACCTTAATACGTTTTATTAATATATTAAAAACACAGTAAATAAGATTTTTTCAATTCAAATTTTTTTCAATTTTCATTTAAAACGCTTATAATAACGTAAGAAATAAGAAAATAATATACATTATTTTTTATTTATCATTATATAATTACATAAATATAATAATAATTATAAATCACCTGCATTATTATTTATTATTATAGAGCAAGGAAAATATTATTTTATTTTAACAATTATTTTTTTAAATCTATAATTCCATTATTTAGACACTTATTAGCATTTAAATTGTTATTTAACGTTTTTATAATAAGAATATAATTATTGAATTTTTTAATTTAAATTATAATCACAGAGGAATTAGATTATAAAGATTAAAATATTATTATTAAATTAAATGTACGCACAGTTAAAATATATATAAAATACTTTCAATATTGTTGTATACAATATAAGTACATATATATATATATATATTTAAAACATATTTACATAATTACAACTACAATTTACGTGTTTTGTGTTTTAACTTTCAAGTTGTTTTTTTGTTTTAATATAATATATGTTTTATAAAAATGAATTTGTGAAACTTTATAACTATACTCGTGTCTGAGTATATATTATAATAGGTTTATACTTTCGTTATTGTAATTTTTATAGGTATTATAAAAACTATTATTTATAGCGGCGTGGTCCAACCTGCGGCCTTCGAAGCCTTTTTCATTGGCCCCAATCATAATATATTAATATTTAATTTATATATATATATATATATATATACACACACACACCTACGTAAATTAAAAATTTTATAATTTAAAAATGTATATTATATTTTTAAAATATATGAAAATTTCAAATGAAATATAATTTTATCGGTTAACAATAATATATATTATATTATTAATAAGTACCTACTTTTTTCTTTTGGGCGGCCCGCAATATTTATATGAATGTGTAAATCGGCCCCCGAACTACAAAAGGTAATATTTTACAGATTACACTGATTTATGGGAATAATGTCTTGAATATAATAATTTTTGTAAATATCGGTGTTATACGTATGCGACTTTAAGTATATTTTAATCGTTATTGTATTGTATAATAATACATTTTATATTATAATATAATATGTTATGTTACTTTAAGCTTTAACTATAATATGCTAACTATATATTAAAACTAAAAGCTAACCGCGGTTATTGTATATAATATATATTGATATGATATTAAACACGGTATAGGTAATATAATAAATAATAATATAACAATAATAATATTTAGACAAATATTATATGTGGTTAATGCCTTAATGGTTACACAGATAATCAATATTTTATATTATCGTTAATAATATAATATGTGATAATGTTAAAATAAAATATTATATTTTCGTCTTCCGTTTCGAATCACGAAAAAATAATAAATTATGTAATATATGATCGTTTCTATTGTCACTACAATAATATTATTAATATGGTATAGCTCATATCGTGATAATGAACACGATGGTTTGTTCACTTTGTACTTTGTAGGTATACTATTCGTGGTGAAAATACTAAATAGTAAGTACCTAACATAATATACTAATAACTAATAGGAACGTGAACGGATTACGATAAGTGTTTAATAGATATATACTCGTATTATGTAGATGTACCTATACCTATATTATAATATTGTATACTATAGTTACAACTCAAAACGTAGACGTCATAATATTATAACTAACGGATACGTTTATTATACATTTATTATAGCGCAATAAATCTATAAAAAATTAAAAATGTATATGTTATACTTACTTAAAAGTTAAAAATGTGTACGATACAAAATGGAGTGAAATGGAATTTTTTTAACATCGCGATATTTTTTTATATATTTGATATTTCATATACTTAATATAAGTAACAGTATGTAAATATGTAATTTGTTGAGAGTATCATAACACGATATGCGCACGTGTGCGTGAATATAAGTGTATACCTACAAATACTATAAATTTATACCTAACCATTATATTGGTCTATACCCAATTTACGGTTAAATATTACATGTATACCTACCCCATATATCTATTATCCTTTTCCTTTCGATTGAATGTTAATAAATAATATCTATAATGAGTAATGATACCAAGAGTAAACATTATTTATTTATAGGCTATGTAGAGTAATACGCGTATTAAATTAAATCATATACTCAAAAAAACCACAAATCAAATGCTATTTTATTTTAATTGTATTTCTTTAGGAAGAAAAAACCTATTAATTTTTATTAAAATATTCGATTAGTAATTATTAAATATCAATGACCTATGTCGTCTAAAATATATATTTTCAAAATGTTTCTATGAGGGACACGTCACAACGATCTATATTTCCACATAGGTAATATTGTATATATAATATATTTTAACTGAAAGTAGGATTATTATTTTTATATTAATATAATATTATTATGTTATATTAATATAAATAAATTGTATCTTATTATAATGTCTGATTATTGAAACTGTCAAAACTTTCATTTTTTTGTACGTATCATTATACTATACACTATGACGATTGGTAAAAATATGATATAAAGACAAATATTAAAACCCACGGGCTCCTGTATTTATGAAGTGTATATAATGCACATATCTTTTTTGATGATCGATCAAAATCGATATTATTATATTTTAGTACAGGTATATAAATATCTGCACGGTAATTCCAGTAATATTGTATTTTTTCCCGTATATACGAGTACGTCATTATAATACAGAGGAAAAAAGTATTGCTGTATAAAATACATTTTGCTGTATATTTCTTTTTAAGTGCGGTTATAAATTTATAAAAAAACAGTCGATATAATTTATATTATTCATATAAGTGTGCATACTGCATATAGGTATATTATTAATTATTATATTTATATATACTAGAAGATCGCGTGGAAACTATTTAGTGTATATACACGGGTTCAAACTTCAAACACATCTGTAAAAAAAATAAGAAGGTTTATATGAAAATAATAATAGGTAGGTACACTTTTATATTATACTACCTACTGTATGAGTTAAAATAAAATTCTGATTTATATTATAATAATAAAACTAAATATAAAGTAAATCGTTTAAATTAAAACACTCGGTAGTATTTCCGCGTGTCGGTTTTAAACGTTATACTCGTATTGCAATGTAGATTTTATAGCCATATAGGTATATCGTATACAATATAGCCAATATTGGTAGGTGTATCATTCTCGATTTACACCTATATTCTATACACTTATGGGTTTATACTTTATATAGTTTAGGTTATGCATATAATATAGAACTGAAGATTGAAGTATGATCGGAAATTCGGAACGACTACATTTTGGTATTTCACATAAAAAAAGTGCGCGATTATAACGATTTTCGTAACGACAAAACCGCATTATCGATCACCATTATGGCTTGTATAAAACGCATACAATAGACGGACGTGCGTATAATCTAAGAATTTCATTATTTGTATATAAAATATAAATAGGTACATAAGAATAACACAATGATTATAATATCGAATTTCGCTTAACATAACGTTATACGTCAGTCGGCAATATTACACGTGATGACGTGAAACGGTTTATTTTATGCTAATCGAAGTAATTAATAATACATAATTAGTATATATATATATATATATATATATACGAATATCAGAATATTACGAATGCAAACAACTATATAAATATTAATATTATAAATAATAATATAAATATAAATAATAATATTTAGTTACTTGGGAAATCTGTAAATACAAAAAACAAAGCAAAATAGATGCCTATATATTAGGCAAGGGACGTTATACCCGCGAAGTCCCAAACATTCCTCGACAATTTTTAAAATTTTTTTTTATTATTGCAAATACTTGGTGTCTGGTAATTAGATGACTATTGACTGGTTATAGTATAGTTGATCGTACATATATATTACATTAAATAATATTACCTAAATACACTATAATTCATACACGTATTACGAGCACTATGGTACATTGGTACTTATATTTGGTTAGATATTCGTAAAAAAATCACCTAATAATATTAAATTTTTTTTTTTTTTAAATCGCCTCTCAACATTTTTGTTTTTTGCGTACGTCCTTATTTATGCAATATAATATGAATACATTATTATAACATATGCCTACATCGAGTCATCGAATGCGTATAGTCGCAATTATCGTTGATGGTGGTGAGCCGTGAGCGTCGCGCGAAAGAGGGAATCTGGTGTTCGTAATAATATAAATAATGTAATATTTATTATACACGGTAACTATAGACCTACACGGCTACACTTGTGCAAATCTATAATAATTATCATATACAATAATTTATTATAATATTTATAACAGTTATACAGAGTACCTACAATCAAATTATATAATTGCGTTCCAAAAATAGGCAACGGGCGCTTGATTGTTACTGTTACACAAAATTTCGATCACTTTGTATATTATAATGTAATATTTTTACATTAAACACATGCGCTTTATCTACATTTAAAGTAACAACTCGACGTCTGTTGTGCATTTGCTAGGTATAGAAAAAACGTGTTTCCATCTGTACATCGTTGTAAATCATTTTTTACAATAATGATATTATACTATATATTATATAGACATCGCATAGTACAAAAAGTTTAAAATTTTAACATATAATTAAAATACCAGCTGAAAGTAAAATAGTTTAATAAAAATATCGTCACAAATCTCACAATATAATAAAAAACGGCCCTCGTATAAAGTTTAAAATTCGTTTTCAGTTTCATTTTCAAAATATTTATAACACGGGTAATGGGTATATTTTCGAACATTCGTAACGATCATATTGTTTCCATTATGCCGTGCTATAACTCTGAGGACGTAAGGTCCCATGGGCGAACGCGTGAAAAATTGTTATATTATTGTAAATAAGCACCGTATAAATTTAAATAGTTCTATATTGTGTCCTGCACTCTGCAGTATATACAATTGAATAATGATGATAATTTTTTTTTCCAAATTATAAAATAAATCTATCATTCCCGAGGAAATTTTGTCAGTTTTACATTTTACGAATCGTTCGTCACAGCATTTTAATACACTATAATAGTAATTTACGATTTTAAGTATTGTAATGTGCAATTAAATAAAGTTGGTACACAGTTGTATACGAACAAAAAATATTTTTTTTAAAAGTGTTCGTTTTGAGATACAATAATTATATATTTTTACTATGTACAGACGTACAGTACAATAGTGTAACTAGGACTTTTCCGAGAAAAGTGTTACTATAAATTAAATAAGACTCCCCCATAATTTATTTAAACCACTGGAATCTGGTGTTCGACAGACTACAAAACACACAAATTCGGTTCAAGGGAAAGAGATATCCCAAATTATAGCTTCCCCTACGGTTACGTAATTGCAATAGTATATAAATTGCTAAACAATATTTAATATTTTATACAATTAATAATAATAATAATAATTATATTTATTTATTATTTTAATATTTTGTCCGGCGATTAAAATTAAACATTTTAAAATGAATAATTAATAATATTAACAAAGAAAAACCTTACGGCCGAAAGATAATGTCGATTATTATTTAATAATAATAATAATAATGATGATCACACGATACATTTATCGTGAATATCTAAGTACATAATGTGTGTACACGGGTAATACACGGGGATTTTTATTTTTTCTAGGGCAAGGATCGAAATTTCGCGTCGCCGATGGCGTGTCCTGCGACGACGGGCGAAAAAGGAATCAATAGAGGGCCGTCGCAGTCGGAGCAGAGAGCTTTTTTCCTGGCTACGGCGCGCGCACGAGTATGACTGGCCGCTGTTCGGTCGACACGATCTCCGCGTCCCTTCCGCCGCCACAGTTGATGGGCGAGATCGCAACGTAATATTATTGAAAATCGTCTTTTTTCAAAAAAAAAAAAAATTCCTTGCGTTACCGAGGCCGGTCACGTTTTGGATTTTCGAAAATTTCATAAAGTCACGAGGACCGCAGGGGCGATTTTTTCACGCGAGCATCATTCGAATTCGGGCGCGCTCGTGTTGCCGAACAGCGGCTCGTCGGCCAGCAGTCATCGTCGTTCGTCGGATTCCGCGAGAGACCGCTCGACCGAGAACGTTTCGACCGCAATCGCAATCGTAGTCTCTGTCGTCGTCGCCGCCGCCGCCGCTGCCGCTGAACGCCGCATCGAGGCGTATCATCGTCATCCGACGCGCACGTAATACAGTACAATAATAATAATAATAATTATAATAATAATAATAATAATAATAATTATAATAATATCATACACTTCAACGCGAATAATACGCGCGCACACATACACACACGTAATATTGTATATATATTTTATCACGCGGGAGCGCGTGCGCGCGCATACGCACAATCGTCATCCGTATCCGTACGAAACTAAACCAACGATCGTTTCCCATCCGTATGTTTCCGTTTTGCTGCCGTTAGTGGTTGGCGAACTGGTGACGTATTGTCCAGTGGACGGTTTGTGTGCGTGTGTCGTCGTCGTTGTCACCGCCGCCGCCGCGTCGCGATATCATAAACGTAATATTTTATATTATTCGTTGTCGATAGTATTGACTATTGTCGACATCAACAACAACGACAATATCGTTTCCTAATATTTACCAGCTAGGGTAGACTATTGCTACTCGCCTGTTGCTGTCGTCAGTGACCGGTGAGATTGGCGACAATGGCCGGCAACATGGGTATGGAACAGTTAATTCCCATTGTGAACAAGTTACAAGATGCCTTCACCCAGCTGGGCGTGCACATGCAGCTGGACCTGCCGCAGATAGCTGTGGTAGGAGGCCAGAGCGCTGGTAAAAGTTCCGTGCTGGAGAACTTTGTCGGAAGGTAACGTAACATTCATCGATAGCAATCTGTCCCTGTCGACCGTTGGCTAGTCGGGTTACTCCTATCCAATATCCTCTAATCCAGTGTTCAATCACATCCAGTTTAAAATGTGTGTGTGTTGATTGTTGAATCCCTTACCTTTGAGAGTTTTCTTCCTGTGAGTAACGTAGTCGTCGAGTCCATAGATACATTTGTTGTGCTTTATTATTTATTTATGTATATGACACTGAGTAATTTTTTATTTAAATTTAAATTCAACAGAATTAATTAGGTAGGAAATTATATGTATAGAAAATAAGATAAAAATAAAATGGGAAAAATACAAAACAAACTAAACTAATAGCTTTTTTTTTTTTTTTTAGGATATGCGATAAAATAGAATAATATAAAACAAAACAAACTGAAATATTAATAGGATGTGTTCTTCAAACATAGTCGTTAGAGTTTAATACTTTTTCAAGTCTTGTTCTTTGGCATTCCTCAACGATATGGCTTGTTGTCTGTATTAAACTGCACTCACACAATGAGGAATCGGTCATAACCCATTTGTGTAATAGGTAGTACTTGCCCAGTTCTTATACGGTTCAGGGCTGTTGTTCTTTGTGTGTTTGAAGCACACATTTCATTTAGTTCGTTTATAATATAAATAATATTAGGGCATTAGGTACATCTGATAACATTTCTGACTTTCAATTTCTGATCTACTGTTACAAGTAAATCTTGGCAGACCGCTTTTCATTGTACCTAATCAATTGACAAAGTTTGTTTTTACGATAATCAAAGATCACTTTGATTGAAATAAATTAGATAACAATGATTAATTGTGATTGTATATTCTACATATTCCAGTCAAGCTAATTTAGATGACTCATGTGATATTTAATTTCTATATATTTATAGTTAAATACCTATATACATTAATCATTCAAATTAGTCACTCATGTTAAATTGTGTATTTTAATAAATTAGTATGAAGTACTAATATAAAGTATATATAAAGTCATTGGTTTCCTTTTTATTTTACTTTTTATATTTTAATATTTTAATATTGTAGTATTATAATTTATAAAAATATCATTTCATCAAATGTAATAATGATCGTTTATAAGATAACATTATATATTATAGGTAAGCACATAGATGTTCACAAATATCATATATTATACCTATATTTTTATTGCTTATACCAGTGGCGGTCTTATGGAGGTCCAGGGGTTAGACTCCCCAAAATAATGAAAAATGTAATTAAAAGTAGGTACTCATATATATAATTTTGTGTTACAAAATTGGGGTTACAAATTTTTTCAATACAATTTTCAATATCTTTGTAACACAAAATTTTAATCCTCGTTTTAATCAATGCATACAATGGGCAAATATATAATTTTTAAATTGTTATCACATTAGGTATTACATTTTACTAAAATTTTGGATCTGCTCTGCAGAGAATTGTTGAAAAACTGCCACTGGTTTATACTTACCTAAATATAATTTAAAATTTGAGAGAAAAGAAATCAATTTTTATGTAATTTCTATAAATTTAAAATTTTTCACAAATGTATAACTTATCTTTCCTTAAAAGTATCTAATAATTGTTGTTTTCAATTGATTGGCACATGTACAAATTTTAAATATAAAATATAAACATATCTATTTTTCTCTTTTGTATATAAACATTTGTATGTTGTTCATTTTTAAAGGTAGGTACTTCTCACAGTAGTTCTATGTCACTAAATATTTAAAATGAAAATTTGAAACAATACCTACATTTTATTATGATTTAATTATTTATACACTATTAAACATTGTTATTAGTTATTATTGGTTTTATTAACAAAACAAAAATAAATAAAAATATATTGAAATTTTCCTTATTGTATTAATGACTAGGCTGTTTTTTCTTTTATCAAAACTATTTTTGATTTAAAATGAGTGATTATGTTGATTTCTTATTGTATGTAGGTATATTTTATTCCTCTTTTCACTTTCTACTTGATCACTCGAGGAGAAATTTAACTGATAACTAGAAATTATGGTCTATGATTTTCTTTTCTTTTTTTAAAATAATGTATTCCATAATTACTCATGTGTAACCTTTAAGATTAACCCAGGACAATAGACTTTTAAATATTCAAAATATGTACAATAAAAATCATTATTAATGCCTAATTATTAATTGTTTATAATAGATATTTTTTTTGTAATAGTATTATTAAGTGACTAATTGACATACTAGTATTTGTTAATGATGTAATTATTGATATTTAGGAATACATACCTATTTACAGTATTTATAGCTTGGACAATGATATTTTCTGGAGTAGAATTCTGTAATATCTAATATCTAATTTATATATTATGTATTGTTTTTCCTTGCATTCTTATTGGTGGGCATTGTAATTGTTTTTAATAACTTTGTAATAGATATATTTTTATTCTAACAAATTAAATATACAAGGTCGTAATTAAATATTGTTAAAATTTATAATTGATCATAATTTTGAAGTCTTAAGTTTAATAATAATTGTAGATTTTCAAAATGCTATTGACCTTCAAATATGTTATTTCCTATAATACTATATAATACTCGATATAATATTTTTAATAATAACATTTTTAATAAAAATCTAACATTTTATTTCATATAAATTTGAACAGATTTGATACTTGTTTATCTGTTTTATAGGTCAGACATAGGGTTATTTTTTGTTTGTTTTTTAACTTTCCTTTAATAGTTGGGTTAATCAATTATTTTCTTAAAATCAAATTTATATGGGCATTTGTATCAAATAATAATTAAGATAAATTATTATTAAAAAATACTAGTTTTGAAAGTAATAGGTAGGTAGGTACATCATACATTTAAATAATTATGGATTAGGTATATAAAAATTGAAAATAAATAAAATAAGTACTTAATACTAAAGTTTTTAATTAAAATAATTAAGTAGGTATTAATATTGTATGTGATCTACTGGTTAAAAAATTGTAGTAGCTATGCAATCTATATTGATTAGAGAAACATACATTTTTATTACAACTTTATTAGAAATTATATAATGTAATAAATATTCAATTATAAAATAAATATTATAAAGCATATTATAAATAATTTATAAAAAGTAATAATAATAGGTATAAATAATAAAATTTGTATTAAAATGGTTACAAATTTTAGCAACATGCGATCAAAATGGTAATATTGTGAACTTCAAGTGTATTCCAAAATTGAATTTAGAAATATTATTTATCTTTTTGACTATATTACCTGTACATGCAGTACAGTTCAAATTCATTAAGTTTTAAATTTTAAAAAATATGTAGAGAGTAGACATAGTAACATAAAGTACTAAAATATTTTAATCTGTAGATCACTTATATGTACTCGTAATACCAGTATAAATAAAGATAACAGATTAACAGACAGTACATTTTATAAATATTTTTATTCAAATTAAATTATATATTACTTGTATATTAATGGTAAAAATTATTTAGGGATTTTCTTCCAAGAGGATCAGGAATTGTCACTCGTCGTCCTTTAATTCTTCAGCTGATAAATAGCTCATTAGGTAAGTTCATTTTATTTAATTAATTTTTTTACAATTTAATTTATTATAACATATTAAACAATTTTTAATTTAAATATAATTTATAGTTAACTGATTCAATAATGAATATAAAAATAAAATACAATAACATATTTTTCCAAATACTGCTAAATAAGTGTAAATAAAATTATTTATTTTTGTGTATTAGAATTAGTAAAACCACATAAATATTAAACATTTTTATATTATATTAAATTTCATAAAATATCTTAAATTTTTTTCAATTGTTTTATATATTTGAGTTAATTAGGTATATGTATATAATAATATTTACCTGAGTATTTACCTATATATACAATGTATATAATATGTAACCAATACCATTAGGTATCTATAATATAACCTTTATTATGTACTATTTAACTTTTATTATTACATCTTACTTCATAAAATTATTTTTTGACATTAATAAAAGCATTGTAATCATTTTTGATCTTTTTGTTAAATGATTTGTTAGTTATCTTATTATAATTTAAAAAAAAAATCTATTGTTCTTAATTTTATTAATAAATTATATTTTGTAATATTATATAGTTGAATATTTTTTATTATATATACATATAGGTAATATAAATAATGCTGAAAAACAAATTAGTAATGCTATTATTTATAATTATATAAATTTGTTTATAGAATATGGAGAATTTCTTCATTGCAAAGGAAAAAAGTTTATAGATTTTGATGAAATTAGGCGTGAAATTGAAGCAGAAACAGATCGAATGACTGGATCTAACAAGGGGATATCAAATATACCAATCAATTTAAGGGTATATTCACCTAATGGTAAATATGATATGTAGTGTTATATTTTATCATTCAATATATTTTTATTTTCAATATTATATTTAAAACTGATTATGGTAATATTTAAACTAAATAAAAAGGGGTAATTTTATCCCCAATTTTATCTATCACTACTCTTTTATATTTTTATTAGCACCTCTATTTTAAATTTAATATTTTTTTAAAGTTTTATCTGAAAATTGATTTATTTATATATAGTTCAAGTTTTCTAAGTTTAAATTACTATTGTACTAATTTTTAAAAATGGTATTAAATTAATATGTTAATGCATATATTAAAATTTTCTTGAATGATCTTTTTTCTTTCAATATATAATTTAAAGTAAATTTATTATTTGAATTCTATACATAAAAATATTAAATACATTTATATTAGATTATTTAATATTATAAATTTAATATAATATTTACATTTTATCTGGGTATACCTATTCAATTGAAATAATTCATAAAATATATAAATATATAAATATATAATGTTAGCTAAGAATAATTGGAAAATAATTATAACGATTTAAATGAAAGTTTTTGTTTATACACTTATATAAATATAACAATTTAAAGAATTATATTTTAATTATTAAATGACCTAATTAAAGTTTATATATTTTTAATAAAGTAATAAGAAATAGTAGCAGAAACTTTAATCTGTAAATTTGTTTAGATTATCATATGCCATGTATAGTTCCATAATTGGATATTGATATATCCCATTATTTTACTGTTGTATTACATTTATTCCATTTTAATATACATTTTCTAAATTATTCATTAAAATTAATTTTTAATCTATAAATTATTTTAAAAGCCATGCTATTTTATTGTGGTTATTATTTATAACATCTGTGAACAGTTCTAAACATCACAATGATCGACCTGCCCGGCTTGACAAAAGTGCCAGTGGGTGATCAACCGGTTGACATTGAACAACAAATCAAAGACATGCTGTTCCAATTTATCACAAAAGAAACATGCCTAATATTGGCTGTTTCTCCAGCTAATGCTGATTTGGCTACTTCAGATGCTTTACAAATTGCAAAACAAGTTGACCCAGACGGTAAATGTTAATCGGCCAATACTTGGCTTGCTAATATTGCACCAAGTTATGCTATTAGCATTTTAGTCATTTTTTTTAGTTTAGGTTAGAATTTTTTACTGCTTTCTAAGTATTTTTTTCTTTACCATCATACCCGCTTATTGTTTCAATTACGAATAATGACAACAAAAAAACAGTGTATAAAAAATAAAAATGATAATTAATACTTAAGTATAGAGGAGGTTAAAATTATAAATTATCTACATATACAAAATAAAATTATACCGGTGGCCATTGTGTAGTTTTGCTAGTATTATTTTCCAGTGTTGAACCTGACCCTTGTTGATTTACCCGGTATGACCAAAGTACCTGTTGGTGACCAGCCTCCCGACATAGAGCACCAAATAAGATCCATGTTATTCACTTTTGTTAAACGAGATAATTGTCTGATTTTGGCTGTAACGCCAGCTAACCAGGATTTGGCCAACAGTGATGCATTAAAATTGTCTAAAGAAGTTGACCCTGAAGGTAAGAAATAAAAAAAGCTATTACATCAAATTTTGTATATTAAAATAATCAATTCCTTATTAATTAAATATATTTAGATAGAATATTTATTAGGAAACGGGGCCAAATAATTATAAAACTACCAGGAATATCAAAATAATCTAAAATAAAATATAAAAACAATTAGGTACATTTGTATCATTATATTTCTATTGGTGCAATTAATTAAATTTTCTTAGGTTAGGTTGAATTTTATATTTTGAAAATATTATATTTGGATTTTTAATTTTGGAAAAGTAGTTCCTAAAATATTCATTGTTTGATTAATTTTTTTGTATATTATCCAATTTTATAAATTTATCATTTGCTTTATAGTTGATATTTCATAGAGATATATTATAGTGAGAAATTGCATGTTATATATATATATATATATATATGTATATATAATAGATAAATTTACATTTTATTTTTTTATAAATACATCATTTATTTACATTACATAATATATTATTTAAATCATCTGTCACCATTTATTTAATTTGAATAAAGCATGATATAAAGTATATTATTATTATTTTTTGTTAATAATGTTGAAATACTTTGTTCGTGTATACATTTTTATTAAAGTTGATTTGCACATTATAATTTTTTCATATATAAAAATGTTTATTTAATTCTAATTTATAAAATTATTAATTTAGGAATGAGAACTATTGGTGTTATAACAAAGTTGGATTTAATGGATGAAGGGACTGATGCTAGAGATGTACTGGAAAATAAACTTTTGCCTCTTAGGCGTGGTTACATTGGTGTGGTAAACAGGAGTCAAAAAGATATAGATGGGCGTAAAGACATAAAAGCTGCTTTAGCTGCAGAAAGAAAATTTTTTTTGGGGTTTGTTTAAAATAATATAATGCAGTTCGCATAAACTAATTGATATTATTGTTCCTTAGACATCCAGCTTATAGACATATGGCCGACAGACTTGGTACACCATATTTACAAAGAGTTTTGAATCAACAGTTAACAAATCATATTAGAGATACATTGCCAGGTCTTAGGGATAAATTACAAGTATGTTTTATTTTATTTATGAAAATTTTGATAATTACTAATAATTTGATTATAATATTTTAAAAGTATTCACGAGTGCTTAATTTTATTTTAAACTTGATTATTTATAGAAACAATTACTTACACTAGAAAAAGATGTAGAACAGTTTAAATACTTCAGGCCAGATGATCCAGCAATTAAAACTAAAGCAATGTTACAGTAAGAAATTAAATTAAAATTCATTATTTAACAATTATATTAATTATTATTTTTATTAATTTAGAATGATACAACAACTTCAATCTGATTTTGAACGCACAATTGAAGGTTCTGGTTCAGCTCAGATTAATACTAATGAACTTTCTGGAGGTGCTAAAATTAATCGGTTATTCCATGAACGTTTCCCATTTGAAATTGTGAAAATGGAAATTGATGAAAAAGAACTAAGGAGAGAAATAGCATTTGCCATTAGAAATATTCACGGTATATAACAAGTTAAAATACATTAAATTTTTTACTAATTTTGTTATTATTTATAGGTATAAGAGTTGGATTATTTACACCAGATATGGCTTTTGAAGCTATTGTTAAAAAACAAATTTCCAGATTGAAAGAACCATCTTTAAAATGTACTGATCTTGTTGTTAATGAATTATCTAACGTAGTTAGAATTTGCACTGATAAGGTGTGAAAATTATTTATATATAATTTTATCTTTATAATAGTTTATTTTATATTCATTATAGTTTAATTATTAAATAATAATACATTATATATATACATATACTTTTAATAGATTAGTATGAGGAATAATTGTAAAATTAAAAATAATTATTTTTACAGATGTCTCGATATCCACGTTTGCGAGAAGAAACGGAACGCATAATTACATCATATATACGTAATCGAGAACAAATGTGTAAAGAACAGTTAATTCTATTAGTTGAATGTGAATTAGCTTACATGAATACAAATCATGAAGATTTTATTGGATTTGCCAAGTAAGTAATTATAGTAATTAGCAGTACCAGATCTGAGTGACAAGTAGGGATCTTTGTTCTGGGTGCAGTTTTAAAAAGGGCGCCTTTATTTTTTTTTAAATATATAAAGAATAAGAATAAGAATATACAAAAAATGTTTTTTTTTTTTTTTTTATTATATTTTTAATTAAATATTATAATGCATTTATTATTCTATATAGTTATATGATTTTAACTTTACATTTCTTTCAAATTACATACATACATTCATTTTCAGAATTATATTTAGAGGGGCGCCTAAATTTTTTTTTGGTCAGGGTGTTGAATTCTCTAGATCTGGTACTTGTCTATGGCATTAGTCAGAAGTGAAAATAAAAGTAAATAATTTATATAGTGCACAACAATCTTCTGATAATTCTAACAAAACTCATAAGCTTGGAAACCAGGTGATTCGTAAGGGTTGGATGTGTATACATAATTTAGGCATCATGAAAGGTGGATCTAGGGATTATTGGTTTGTTTTGATGTCTGAAAACATTTCATGGTTCAAAGATGAAGAGGTAAAAATATTAATGAGATACCTATTTAATATTTTTGTTAAGAGCTTTTTATGTATTATTTATTTTTTAGGAAAGGGAAAAAAAATATATGTTACCATTGGATGGATTGAAAATCAAAGATGTAGAACAAGGTTTTATGTCACGTCGTCATACATATGCATTATTTAATCCAGAAGGACGTAATGTTTATAAGGTGATTTTAATTAAGATATATAAAATCTATTTTTCATTAGTTTTCATAAGTTTTTATATTATAAATTGATATAATTATTAGTATTAATGGATAAATGATTTTTGAAATCATGCGTATGTTGGACATGTATTTTATAATAACATAATATGTTTTTATTTAGTGTTTGTGGGAATGCACTAGAGTTCAGCATTAAATTTGTAATAATTTTTCTTAGTAATTATATTACGTAGACATATAGATGACATTACTATTATGCTATTCACAGATTATATAGTATTAGCAGGTTAATGTACAGCTGATTTAAGAATGAAGGAAAGTATTTAAAAGCAAATTATTAAGAATTTTATTTTACAGAGGGATAGTGGTTTTGCATAAGTATAAAACTCAGAAATTTCAAATTATAAATAAAGCGGAGAAAAATATATTTTATGTGGCAAAAATAAATCAGACAATCAGTTAAAACATAAATTTTATAAGCTGAATGGATCTGAATATTAGGTAATAGATAAAAATATAGAACAGAAGAGTAGAGGTTAAGGAAAAGTGATTATTTTTATGAGGGAAAGGTGCTAATTTCTTATTGAATCTGATTTTTTAATCTAATCTGTGGTACATTTTTCTATATATTTGTATAGCTTAACCCCCTGTCAACATGATTGTTTTCATTTTTTTATTCTTAATGCGTGAATATAGTATATTTTTCCGTGAAAAATAATATAGTAGATATAGTATGAAATAAGTATATCACTGATAACTGGCGATGAAAAAAAAATGTATGTGGTTAGATGGATGAATGTGATGAAGAGAGATATGAAAATAATTAGTGTAATGGTAGTCTATCCCAAATAAATAATTAATTAGATAATAAACATTAACATTATTATGAAATTATTGAAATATATTTTATTTTTATCAAAGTTATTACTTTGAGAATTAATTAATAATATATTTATTTAGTTAAATTTAATTTTTAGGACTATAAACAACTTGAATTAAGCTGTGAGACACAAGATGATGTAGATTCTTGGAAAGCATCATTTTTACGTGCTGGTGTCTATCCGGAGAAGTCATCAGATGTATCAAATAGTGATGAGGTAAAATTATATGTATAAATTATTAAATTAAAAAATCATATATATACTTGTGTGTGTGTAAATATAATATATATATTATATGAAAATCTTTTTTTATTTCCTCCGATCAGGATGGTCGTGAGGTAAGTGTAATATTTAAATTTATTAATTATATTTTAAATTTAAATTTATTAATTATATTTTAAATTTAAATTTATTTAAAATATATTTAAATATAATATTTTATTATTATAGAGTAGTACAGAATCAACTACATCTATGGATCCAGTTTTGGAAAGACAAGTAGAAACTATTAGAAATTTAGTTGATTCATATATGAAAATTGTTACTAAATCTTGTCGTGATCTAGTCCCTAAAATCATTATGCATTTGATAATTAATAATTCAAAAGATTTTATCAATGGAGAATTATTGGCTCATCTTTATGCGTCTGGTGATCAGGTAATATTTTATATTAACATAATATGTATTTTGTAATAATAATATTGATTAGCATATCAAATTCAATTAAATTATACCATTATAGAATAATATATACTACATTTCTAAATTTAAATCATAACATAATTTTTAAAGAAGTTAATTGTGTTAACTACTTTATTATATACTTAAAATTTTATTTTTATGCTTGAAATTTTTTTATGAAACAATTTAATATTGTAAATATCACTGGCAAAAAAGTAAATTCAGGTGAATGATACTAAAAAATATAGTGGTTATAATAATTTATATGGCAATAATTTTAATGTTAAAATTTTACTAGTCTCAAATGATGGAGGAAAGTGCAGAAGAAGCAGTAAAACGTGAGGAAATGATGCGAATGTACCAAGCATGTAAAGAAGCTTTAAGAATTATTGGTGATGTATCAATGGCAACAGTTACCACACCTGTTCCACCACCAGTCAAAAATGATTGGTTAGCATCTAGTCTTGATAACCCAAGGTAATCATTTAGTTATATCTCATAATATAATATATATGTTACATGTAAAGTAAAAAATTAGGGTATTCTGTATAATGCCCCACGAGCATTCTATAAAATGTATTTTGGGCAATGTAGCTATATTATTATTAATTACTAATATTTATAAGTAAATTATTATGGAAAACAAAAGTGTTATAAACTATAATTATATTTATAATTATTTATTTATTATAAATTAAAATTGTATTATTACATGAACTACTATTTTGATAGTTGGACGCACATAAGATATTTTAGGTAAGAAAATATCTGAAAATATAACTATTAATATTGCATTAAGACAGCAAGAAAAGTGTCAAATTTGAATGGTCTAGGGTATGAACGATATATACATGTGTACAAAAATGTAAAATAAGAAAATGCAAATGTAAAGCTGTTGGCTCTGCTAAGTCGTTTAATTATTTACATCTAAATGCCACAATAATAGTCCATATGTAATAATAAAATTTATATAATAAATTTAAATTATAAATAATTATAAGTAATTATTATGTATAATGTTTTTGTGTTCTATAATAATTTACCTATAAATATTATCAACTATTTACATTGCCCAGTATACCCTGGGCATTTTTTAGATTATCTGGGTATTATTCTGAGTACTCAAATTTTTTACATTGCTTGTGACATATATATATATATATATATATATAATATACACAGTAAGATTCCATTACAACGAAAAACCCTGGTATATCGAAAGTCATAGAAGTCTCCTACCAAAAATCTTAAAACAATGAATGAATTTATATAACGAAATGATTGATTTTTAAAAATCCCGATAAAACGAACTATTTGTACAGGTTAAAATATATGTATTTCTCCTTCTTAATTTAATCTAAAGATAGTAAGAATACAATTTTGTGAGTTTATCAAGCCATTTAATTGTCATTATGTGTGACCATATTATTCCACTACAATTGATAACGCGACACAATCAGTTGGGTGTATATCTTCGTAAAGCTCACATGTTGGTCATTTTTCTTATTTTACGTTCCTTCTTTACGTTTGTATCTGATGAGTCCTAAAGTGAAAAGAAAGCAATTTTCGTTGGAAGAGAAGACAATTTTTTTTTGAAAATTATTTATTATTTAAATATTTACATATTTGTATTTGAATTATATAATGTTAAAATAATAATGTTCAAAATTTCCATTATAACAAAAAAAAAAAAAAAAAAAATTTAGTCCTTTGGAGTTCGTTGTAACGGGAACTTACTGTATATATTATTAATTTTATTTAACTTAAAGGTTGTCTCCACCTAGTCCTGGCGGAGCTGGACGTAGAGGTGTACCTTCTAATCCAACACCTGCAAATGCTGCATCAAGAGCACCTCCACCACCTCCAGCTTCAGGAAGACCAGCTCCAGCCATACCCAATAGACCTGGGCCAGAGCAAGGACGACAACCACCAGCACCACCTGGCCGACCAGGTGGCCAAGGACTTCCTCCACCTTTAATTCCTTCGTAAGTAAACTTAAATATTTTACTGCTTTTAACATTTATCATAAATGCTCATAGTTAATTTAAACATTTGTTACAATTATTATTTATAATTAATCAGTGCGCAGCTATACTAGCTTTATTAACAATTATTAGCTAGTTAGCTATGTACTTAATAATAGTACTCACTAACATGTAGTTAGTTTGAGCTACTAATATTTAACGTAAAAGGCAGCAACGGCGACGGTGTGGTTTTTTTACATTTCAGACGCCGTTAAAATATTGTCGAGCATGTCTTCAGTGGCCGATTAAATCTGCAACTCCATTAATAATAATCATTATATTCATAACCAACTAACCTATACACATTAATATTGAAGTCAGAGTAAGCTAAATTTGGTCCATTTTTGTTCTATTTCTTTATTTAAATTGAGTTTTATATTAGTATAATTATTATTTATTGTTAAATTTTATATATAAATATGAATATATTATATTTTATATATATACCCATACATACATACATTTGTTTTGTATTCGTTATGTTGGTTAATCTCATTGTTTAGGTTAGTATATCAGTATAATTAGGTTATTTTAATATGTTATTTACTTTAGGTATGTTACCTAATAATTTTTAATTCACAATTTGTAAAAGTTTGTAATAATTTTTATAATTAATATTTCCTATATTAGGAACTTGCTCTTTAAGTCACCCTTTAATAATAATAATAATGGTAGTGATTATGGAAATTATTTATTTATAAAATAATTATTTTATTTTAAGATATATTGTCTTCTTATTTTATTTTTTAGCTTATGTTAAGAAATATCAGATTGTGTAAATCATTATTATTAAAACAGGTTAAGCAATTATATTAATCATTGAATATTTTTCTTTTTAATGGTTAGCTCATTATATATGTATTTAGTTTAGCATAGTCAAGAATAATTTTTAATTCATCTAATAAATTTTCCGTAAAAAGATAATTAATTAGTATACAATTTGAAATTTATTGTAATAATATAAATAGTATAGTTATGTAATAATAATAATATTTATACATTTTTTTAACAAAAATTTTTCTTGACTATTAGTCTGAATACTAAAATATTAAAGTAAATCTAAATACTGATTAAATTAAATTTTTTTTCTTATAGTAGATATGACATAAAACAGATATATAAAATCATTTATTTTAATATTACTGAATAGTAAATACAGCATATTATTTTACGCTTGTGTAATGCAAATATAATATATTTTATTATAATAATAAAGTGTAAAAATATGAAAAGAAACGCTTATGCTAGTAATAATATTGGTGTCAGTAACTACTTTATTAATGTTAAACATTAATTATATATGATGGGTTTATGGTACAAATAGTATGTTGATATTCAATTTATAATTTTATTTTATCTTATAAAAAATAAATAATTATCTTGACTTGTATAAAAATGTCTGAAATTAAAAAAAAAAAAAAGTAAAAATATGGCTATGCGCGAGTTATATATTCATATTATTATGATGGTGATTGGCGATAACAGGCGAGGATCAATGCCACAAATACCACAACGTGTACAGCAAGCGGTCGGTCAAGCTGTTGCACAAGTAGCAGTCAATGAGTTTACCAACGCTTTTGCCAACCGTTTCAAATAAGCTATGTAGCATATTTACTCGCTGTTTATATAGGATGGTAAGTTAATATAAAATTATATTAATGTTATATATAATATATTTCCTTTGTCTTAAAATATTAAAATATGTGAAATTAATAACAATATATAATGTAAAATATTCAAATATATTTGGACAGTGCTTTATGAACATAGATGAAATATGTATATGCAATAAAAAGTATACTAATTTTGTGATCTAAGTTTTAATAAATAATTATGGGCATTTGAAAAAAATTTTAAATTTGTTTTTATACTTTTGTTTTAATTATATTAATTTGGGTGTTTTTCAAATATGATTATTGATTAGTAATGTAGTCATTAATATTTTAAGGCGAGTGAAAAGGATATTAGTAGCGGTACGAATATTTTCTCTTTGTGAAGTAGTTATATAAATATTTTTAAAAAGAAAGCTTTATACATTTTTCCCTATATGGATTGTATGTAATCAAATTTAAACATAATCAGTAATTTATAATTACATATAAAATCTAATGATCATATTTGGTGATATACTTATCTTGGGAATTACAATATTTAAATTATTAGCTGTTACATTTTTACCTCGTCGTACCGCTGCATAAAATTAATGATTTTAAATTCATTAAATTATAACAATTTTTTTTTTTTATAATTTCAGCATATAAAGAAATTGTCTAGACTTGATTTCTTTTCTATCTAAGAAGCAAGCAAATATTCAAAACCCAAGACAAAATATTTCAATTTAAAAATTATATTATAATTTATAATATATTTTACTCTACCCCAATTAGTCTATTTTAAAATATAGTATTAAATCATAGTCTAGATACATTTATAAAATATGTGATTATTAATGACTAACTGAATGCATAAAATTATTTTTATTTTTGTTCATTTTTTTATTTTTGTTATGTACATAAAATATTATTACTTAAAGGCCTCATTATTTAATAATAATTGTTAAAAAGAAAGAGGTCCTGTTATCGTTATTATAATTTATAATCATTCCATTTATTATATTTATTTATTTAATATTAAGTGCATATAGGGATCTCTGTTTTTTCTAACATAAATCCCTATAAACAATCACATTTAAAGTATGTAATATTTATTTTATGATAATGTAATAATTATTGCGCGGCATTTATTTTTATAAAGTCGAAAAGGTTATATTTTTATCGTCTGTATACTTAAAGAATGAAACTATTTATTAATTAATGTATTGTTAATTATTTAGTTACCAGAGTTCCTGAATTTAAATATGGAGACTAGTATAATCATAACTGTTATCACAGAACGAAATAATTATACTTATATTGAAAAACAATTTTATTCAATTAAGTGATATATTTATTGTCTCTTATTATTTATAAATAATACGTTCGTCCATGAACAATTTAAATTTATAATATTTTCATTAAAACAAAAATATATATTCTTAATTATTAGTAAGTTCTAAACCACAATGGTCACAATCTATCAATATTTGGCTTTGCACTACTAAATCCGTTGTCACTGCTTCATAATATATAAGTATATATTTTAAAGAGTAATATTTGGTTAAAGTTAAACATTGAATTTTGAATATGTATTACATTAAATATTTTTATTTTTTTGAAAATTCATGTTTATTTATGTCATTGTTATTGAACAAAATTGTTAAGTCATTTCAATTGTAATAGATAAAGGAGAAAATATTTAAACTAAACATAGCATTATAGCATATAATGCATATATATATTATAGCATATTTACTATGTTATATCTAAAACATAAAACAAATTGATCAATTTTGTGTAATCTTATTAAGAAATAGGAATTCTTTAGATTATTCTAATATACATAATGTAATTGTATCGTTGTTAAGTCAATTATTAATTTGATGAAATACGACAGAATTAGTTTTTTGTGTTCCTAGTAATGGATTGCTTATTTAAATTAAAAATATCATAAGTGATTTTGGAAGTTCGAGCTAAAAACACCCGATCGTATATAATTAATTTTTGAAATCTATATCTCTCACACGCGGTGATACTGCTGTGATACATTACATTCGATAACAAAATATAACACTACTTTTGTTTTATAGAAGCATTAATTTTGTTTTACTCGAACTCGCGTGTTTCTGTTCAGCAATATAAGTTTATTGTTTACGGTACTCGTACATACTATTATTATACTACCATCGTAATCATCCGATCGTGTTTTAGCTCCAACTTAATTATTATAATAATCGTCTTTATATAATATAATCATATGCCTAATAATGTTAACTTATATAGGTATATATTTTATACATATATATATATATATATATATATGAATGTTATATTATATGCTCATTGAATATTAACCGTAATACGTTGATTTAAATAAATAAATAAATAATTGTTATCTCTATATATTTTATGTGACACTTGAAAAAATGTATCTTAGATGAACGTGTCGGATTGTAGCAATAATAAATGAGTAAAATTACAAGAAATTATATGTATTACCTTATATCGTTATATCAATAATATTTATGTATAAAATGTAGAGTAAAAAATGAGTATAAAATGTATAATTGAGCACGGAAACCAGAGAAAGGCTTTTTGATTCACTTATTATTGTGATTTATTAAAGAAACAATAATAATAAGGATTGAATAAATATACGATATTGTTATTAAAAATAAAAAAAATGCGCTTATGTTTTATTATTTTGTGTGTTAACTAACCATAGTGATCATTCCTAATATTATGTAATTAGGTGTCTTTTTGCTATTTGGGTAATTTACGTTGTTTTAATTGTTTTTATTATAATACTAACAATACGTTTCTATGACGGTACGACCTGTTGGCTGTTGCATTGTTGTACGACTACTAATAATGTTTATTGGCTTTTTGCTATGCACGCTATAAAATACAATTTTGATTAATGCCTAAACTATGTGTGTTGCCGAGGCTGGATATTGGATAGCGTAAAATCCCAATTTGGATATAATTTTTTTTTTTCATAAACTTTTATCTCTATCATTATTGTTTTTATGTTGTTTTATACTGACATACATATTTTTTAAATTACAGTTTATGTAATTTTACAAGTTAATTTGAAATTGTATTTCCATTTGCGTTCGTGTTATTTTCTTTTTATTCGTATTTCGTCCGTTTGTGGTGGAATTTTGTTATTTGCGATCCAATACGAATTTTGGATATTATGCTCGAAAAACGTATTTATACGATTTTTAACTCGAGGCCAAGAGACTTTAATATTAATAATATATAATTTAACATTTATTCCAGCCTCGAGCAGTGTTATTGCTTAACTCATACCGAACGTGCGTGTGTGACAATAATAACAATAATAATTGTGGGATTTTATTTTGTGTCAACGTCATTAATGTTTACTCGGTCGCATATTGTAATGAGTTGACGAAAAAATTGCTCTAAAAATCATTTTATTATTTTTGTATTTTATGTTTTATGTTTTTTTTTTTATTCTAGGCGACCTGTTAATTTAGTAGCCGCTCCGCGTATGCAAAATCGACTGCACTTTCAACGCAATTAATAATATAATATGTGCATATATAACATCCATTCACAGCAATTATTGTTCGGCTTGTTTAAAGTTACCCATTCACACACGCGTACCTGAATGCAACAGTTGTTTGTTTACCTATATGCTACCTGCGTACGCGCAAGTACGTCCGAAATTTAACCAATAACTGTTTGTTCTGATGGAGAAAGAAATGACACAAAAAAAAAAAATGGTCTTAGACAAAACGAAAAATATCTGTCATATTTTCCATTTCCGGTTCCTATGTGTAAAGTGTTCGACAACATTTTACCATTTACCACACTCTCGTTATGATTAAATTAAAATATTCAAGTTTAAGCGACGGTCACGAATGATTGATAAAATTACACACGTTCGTATGTAGAACACCAATAAAATAATTTATTCGCGATGATCGTATGTAAAGACAATAGTTTATAATAATAATTATTTTTTTATCGAATTTATTTTTGTAAGATATTAATTACTATCTTATACATAATATTGTGTATATAATTTTTTTTTTTTTACCGTTTTATGTTAATAATTGTTTTTTTTTTTTTATTATTATTATTTTGTAGCTCAAATTCCTCGGGAACGTGTCTGGTATAGGTTTACCTACACGCTTTTTATTTTTTATTTTATTTACCACAAATTAATATAGAAACGATTATAAATAACATCATTTTGTTTTTTTATTTTCGTGACGATTATAATGTTTTTTTTTTTTTTTTTATGATATTTTTACTATAATACGGTAGGCTGTTTCTCGTTTATACTCAGCTCAGCTTGCCCGTTGGATCGTACCTTTAATAATAATATGATGAAGATGATGGAGATGTACCTATGCACTTCTATGGTACGACTTTTAGCGCAGAGTTATAATTAAACCACTCTCGTTGCGGTCCTGCGCAGCTTAGAATAACGGTCGTTTTATTATTTTTCATGAAGATTTCTATTGCATTGAAATAATTTTTTTGGCCGTTTCCACTGTATGTTGTAACAGCCAGATATAATATAACACCAGTAATATTAATTAATATTAAAATTACTTTTGAAAGTGAAAGATAAAATATCAAGTCTTAACCTACGATGGTGTGTGTAAAAAAAATTCATAAATGTCATTTAACATTTATTTATTTTCATTCTTTTTCATTTACCCAGCACAATTTCTAAAGTGTTTTGTTTAAACAAAAATACTGTCTGGGAAAAAATATTTTCGGTGGAATTTGACATTAAAACAAAAAAACCTTCGTTTCGTATGCTCACCTATACCGAGCTATATACCTTATGATTGGTCGGATGATCCGTTTTCGTGGCCAAAACTACTGTTTAAATATAGACAGAAAATGAAACGCAAATACATAATCGTAAATTTAAAATACTATTTCGTTTGGAATTTTTTTTAATTTTTCTATCTTATAGAACATATGATAATTATAATGATTAACTTTAAGACTTTAACGTTTAACCCATTTATTTATTCACAAGAATTTTTATTTGTTTATTTATTTTTTTTTGGTCCTTCACCGATATAATTCGGTTAAAATAATATTTTAGTTTGATCGTCGGTCGTGTTCGATTTATTTATATGATGGTCCAAATTTGTTCTAATTTTATCTATACACTGTACGCATTTATAGTTTGTTATGATTCGGTTGAATACGATCGGGGCCAATAAAATATTTCATCGCTGTTATTCGCTATTAAATAACATTTGATTCGATCCGTACTAGTTGTCAGGTTAGCTGATGGCTACATTATTATATTTATTTGTTTTATTTAAAGTACCTACCGGAAACCGGATGTATTTTAATGAAATTTCACGTTTGAGCGTAACTATCTGATTACCTATACCTACCTTTAATACTCGTTCGTATTATTAGCGAGAAGAGACGATTCGCTTGATCAACAGATTCGAAATCAAAATGTAATGAACTAATGACCTTTCAAAGAACGAACGAAAACGTGTATTTAATGCTTGAATAATATACGTCGTGAAACCAATTCGTGTCACATTTAGGTCGATTTCTATTTTCTTCATTCGAAATTCGAATCCCTCAAATTGAATTAGATTAAACAAATCGAAAAATCACGAGGCGAATATGCGGAAAATCCGCGTTAAAGCCAATCGAGCAATTTATTGTAAGCTGTATTCATTTCACATCAGGTAGGTAGGTACCTATATTATATTATTTTAACATTATTTTAACGTTTTGAGCGGATAAATTACGAGTTAAGATAAACATCGAAAACATATTAAAAACAAAACAAAAACAAATATGTATTTACGATGTGTCGATTTGATTTTATCGGATTTTTCGCTTTTAAGACCCGAATTTGAATAAAATATAATTATGTTCTATATAAATTATAGATTTAGGTACCACTTACCTACGAATTTTATTTTTTTAGCAGTACCAACCTCATGAAAATCGATGCAAACTTTATAATTTGTTAGGATTAGGTGAACTGTATGATTATAAATTATAATTTAAAATAAAGGACTGAATTATTAGTTTAATAGTTTATTATAGTTACATTATAGTTATAGTTTACATTTACAGAAATAATTGATAAAATGTTGATGTAATACTTTAATAAATGTATGTAATCTAAATCTTAATACGGATTTTGAGTTTGTAAGGGCCATTAACGATTCGTATCGAACAGAGATATTAATTGCTACCGAAGATTATGCGTCGTCTCGTGAAAATCAAAGAATACATATTTTCTCACGTGACCAGCGCCGCACCTAGCGGGAGTGCTGGGGGTGCATGGCACCCCCAAAAGGGCCACATAAAATTATAAGGGCCCCCAAATTATTCGCGTCCAATTAAAAATTAATACTATATAATATTATATTTAATATGATTAATGATTATTTATTTTAAATAAATTATAACTAAAAACCTAAAAACTTTTGTATCAGTACAATAATTATTACAGTTTATTAAAATAAAGCAATATTGTATTTTAGTATTATTATTTTTAAAATTAAAAGATAATATTAGTCATAAATATACTCATAATAATCATCATATTATACCTATATATACAGGGCCGTAGCGAGGGGGGGGCTGGACAGTTTTTATGCTGGGGCCCGTAACTTTAGGGGGCCCGGAAAAAAATATTTTGTTTAAATAATTGTTACCTATTACAAGTGTTTTCCAAGAATTCTTCTAATCAAATTTATAAATATTACATCCATTACTCTATTAGTTATACATAACCCTCATATATTTTCAAATTGAACAATAAAATTATAATTTCTCAAAAACATATGCATTTTATATTGAGTAGTTTTTTAATTTTTAGAATAATAAAATAAGAAATAAAATATGATTTTTATATGGCTATAATTATATGTTATATATTATTTTAATGTAACTATATTTATTTTGACTCTTATTCGTTAGCAAAAAAATTGTCCTGGGGCCCGAGATTTTTCTCTACGTCCCTGTATATATACCCATATTAATATATTATACAATAATTATAATTTCATAGAATAAGTTAAATAGTACCTATACGGTTAAAAATTATTTAAGGAATTCGACTAGTCAAGAGAGATTATCAAATATTGCAATTTTAAATATTGAAAAACAAAGAACTAATGAGTTAAATATTGAAAAAATTATTGATGATTTTGCTTCTTCAAAAGCAAGAAAAAAAAATTTTCTAAAATAATTTATAAAATAATCTAAAATAATAATATTCTAAAATAATTTAGTATATATGGATATATAATATAATACTTATTCTACTGTAAGTATATATAAAATTTGAATTTTAAGTGAAATTGTTTTGTAAAATAATAATTAATAGTTTACAATATAAAAATAAAAATTATGTTACTAATTTATATTTTTATTTATTTATGCATAAATATATTTGGATTTTAATTTGTATGATTATAAGGGGCCCCAAAATTTGACTTGCACCTAGGCCCCCAAATGTCTAGTTGCGGCACTGCACGTGACGAAAGATCGTTAGATGATTGTATACCACGGTTAAGTTTTCGGAGTTTCAGGCCATATATACTACCGTAATAAAATTTTATTATATCATATTCGTTTTTCATAAATAAATGAGGCCATTTTGAATATTAAAAATTCCACAAAATTCGTATTAGATTAAATCGCTAACACCGTGAAAGCAACCGTTAATGTACCTATTTAATATGTTTTAATGTTTGAAATAACATATAGTTTTGGCAACAGTTTTAGAGTCGCCACATGCAAGACTTTTTGCTATTCTATAATAAATAAACCGATTCCAATTAATTATTATTTTATAATTTAAACTGTACTATGTTCGTAAATCAAATGATGCCTGCACCTGCACATGTTTAAGTAAGTAATTAAATCGTTTTTATTTATTTTACTATTTTAGCATAATTTAATATTATATAAATATATAATACAGGTACATTTATAGCCGGAGGCTGGTTATTATATAATATATGTAAGTTCGTAATCTGATTACAATGACGTACCTATACAAAAAGACAATAACTAGGATTTTGGAACCCAGTGGGTAGTGATGAATTTTAAGGTGGTTTTTGTAAACCTTCTAGAGTTCTAGAACAGAATAAATTTAATTAAAGAATATTTCAATAATAATTAGTAGGTATTTAGTTGAATTATTAGATATTTTGAGATGGTAATTATAATTTATAAATTATAACATTTAGGGTACAACGTACAAGTATAAAATAAAAATTGCACACTGCAGTATAACTTAGTGTAGGTATATTGTACTATTGTTCTTGTATATCAATAAACACATTATCATTCTGAATAATTAATTAGGTACTTGGGCAATTATAGCATATAATTATGTACTCGTATATTTATAAATATAATATTTTTATAATCAATGCTATTGGCTATATTAATTTTATACGTGTATAATAAAAATATAATAATAATTAATTATAATTTATAAAAAGATAATAATGTATAAATAAATATAAATAGCTTCTTTTATAGTCAGTGGTTGATTAAGCATTTAAAATAAACTACCTACTACGTACAGTTAATAACACTATAACAGAGAACAGTATCAGCAATATATATTGTATTAATTATTAATTATTATAAATACCTACATTTTTAGTGTAGTTTTTTTCAAAAATAAGAATGTAGGTAATAGAAGAACGATAATAATATGTAGAATTTGTATCGTTAAGATTATTATAAATTATTATTCTATTTGTACTTCGTTGAAAATTCCTTCTTTTAATGTGACAATTATTGAGTCAGTGCATTCAAATCTTAACGATTATATAACGTTGCTTTACGTAATTCAACATTTTCTATCATTTCATGCCTGGATCTTATCTTATTGTAGTTAATTATTAACGTAAGGCTCTAGGTTATTAGGTTGGAAATAATAATATTAATTTACCTTACTGTACCTCTAAAATAAATTATCTTAGATATTAAGGTTTTACTATTTACTTATACTTACTTGTAATGTAGAAGTTGAATACTGTGTATGCAGCTGTTCCCAAAAAAATAATTTATTACTAAATAACAAAATGTCCTATTTAAAACAATAACTTAATATAAAGCCAATAATTAATATAATAAGAGGCCACATTTTAATATTTCCATTACACATGCGATAAATATTATAATTTCTATTAACTTTTTATTGAAGATCAATGATTGTATTTTGTTTTACAAAGCTGTTGATCCATTTCCAAAACTTAAAAAACCTTATTTATATCTTCTGCCTATTTAATATCATATAAATTAAGCAATAATTAAGCAAAACATTTATGACCCATATCTATTTTTTTCTGAATATCTTATTAATTTATTTTTATGATTAAACGAGCAAGAGGCTATAATATCGGTTATTTAAACATAATATCCAGAAATTAGACACAATTAGAGAAGGAGATGTCTATAGGTTGCCTGTTTAATTTTCTGAATTATAATTTTATAATTTAAATAGGACCAGTATATCTATAGGTACTCGAAAATTAATATTCTACTTATGATAATGGCATACTTTAACCATTGATAAGATTTTCGATAAACAATTGATCAAGGTCAACAGTTAAATGCTTGTGGTATAGTCGTATAGTACATGGAGTACTAGATATTTATCGAAAGGAGGTTGATCGATAATTTACTTAAACAGACAAAGCTGAGAAATTTAAGTTTAATTTAAAATTTTCAGACCTTATAATATCATAAATTGCCAATTTTATCAAACATATACATAAAAACGAGAATTTTACGAAATATTCAACGTCCTATATTTTGTAGAAAAATTAACATAACGGTTCCAAAATTTTACCACATATATATAATAGCTATGTGAATACCCAAACAAATTTTCAGGTCTCTATCTTAAAAATTGCCTGAGTTATCGTGAAATATAGAAATTGAATTCGTCGAAATTTCATTTTTCGTGAAAAATGCCGTTTTTTCGTCGGTTTTTCTACCACTTAGGGTCAATTTTGAAAAATTCGAAAAATGACCTAAATAAAGTACCAACTAGATCCACTTTCTTACCGGAAACATATGCTGTTCGTGATAATCGGAGCATTATTTCGAGTAGTAAAAGTGTCTACAGAATAAAAAAAAAAAGAAAAAAAGGACACACATCATTGTAAAACAATACATTTTTCGTTTCGCTCAGAATCTAAAATGCACTCATCATGATAGTCATAAAGATATTCATTATATTATAATTTCATTAAAAATTCATTTATGAAATAAGAGATGTTATGTATTTATGTATAAAAGATTTGTTTGAAATAATGAAGTACTTATGCAAGTAATTATTTATTTTGGTATTAGGTTAATTAATTTATTATTTTTGTACCTTGTAATATGGTAAAATATTACATTTAATATACATGTTTCACAACAAAATTATTAAGATTATGAGTCTGCTGATCTTACAAATCCCCCTCTTGGTCCGCCCCTGAATGTTAACTTGTTAAGATGTTGAATGGACTCGATTTTTAGACATTTTATAGTTTTATAGTGTTATTCAGTCTTAAATTCTATTATTTTTCCTTTCATATATACTTAGTTCAATATGTGGACTTGATAGGTAACATTATTGTTTATTTGTTTAAGATGTCTTTTCATCACGGTTATCTACACCGTAGATAACCGTGCTTTTCATATTAAATTTGTCCGCATTTCATTTTTTGAATTTTATTGTTAAATTGGTGAAATATTATTTTTTGTACTTTTATAGTATATATATTACTATAATATTATATTTATCGGATCACAAAAATAAAAATATACATTTTTTATTTTATATTGTACCTATTTTGTTTTTACGTTCATTTATAATACGCATATAATATATTACAATATATGTTATTGTAATAATCTGTAAGGACAATTTAAACGTATAAAATCATAAATGTGTGCAACGAAATCATGCGTCGGCGGACAAAATAAGAATTTGCGCTCGTGGAACGACAAAACAATTCTGGCGCTTCTTCGTTCTTTCGTCTATCAATGATGTGACGCCGTCGACACATATATAGGTATTTCGGTTGACGGCAGTCATTTTTAAATTGTTTCTTTCGCACAAGCGGGTGATGGTATATATTTATAGAAGTCCGAAAAAACAGTTCGCTCGCGAAAGAAAAAAAAATTAAACGAATTAGGTATAGTACCTAGGAAAAATTAAAAATTAAAAATGTTATACAATTTTAATTTTTAACAAATATTAAAACTTGTTTGATAAATGTCTTAGCAGTTTTTTGTAATTTGAATTTGAGACACATTTTGAGACGATAAAAATTCTTATTAAAGTATAATGGTATATTTAATACAATTTTTTTTTTAAGATTATAAATACAAATTGTTTTTTATATTTTAAAGTGGTTGATAATTTTATATCCATCATAATCATTCTATGCGATTGCAGTATAAGTTTTAAAAATTTGTTACTATAATCTAATTATAGTGATTGTTATATTTGTATAAATATGATAACTTACCAACTCATATAAATTATGAAACAACAAACAAATAATTTAGGTATAGGTATAATATTAATGTTTTGTTGTCACAGAGCAATAACGATTTTATTGTAAGAGAGAAAAATTATATTTACATTTCTACAAATTTAAAGAATCGAAAAAATTAATTACTGGACTTCACAAAGGATTTTGTTAACGATTTTGTTCGATTATTTAAATCTTAAAATAACTATATACCTTAATAATAATATATATATATAATATTGACCTTAACATAAATTATATTAGAAAAATAATTTGAAAATAATGATTCGTAGAAAATTTGCATGTTCAGTTTTATCAAAATTAATATCTCATTTATTATATGTATTTCTACACGTTTTAGATTAACTAATCGTATTTCATTTATGTAATTATTACTGACTTATTGTATTAGTCAACAGAAATCGGGAACAATTTTACTTTAATTTTACAGCACAAGAAAATGTGCCAAATTACAGAAGAAGTCTAATTTCTTTTTACTCTTACTTGAGATAAAAATATAATTTGATTAATGTAAGTATATCGATTGTACGGTTATAATATCTGAGATTTTTAAATAAACGTTTAAGTTTTATTTAAATTCGACTTTAGTAGCTATACTAGGACTGTTTTATTATATGAATTATTATAATGTAAATTTTTAATTATTATACTAAAGTACGATATTACAAATTACTATTACTTATAAATTATAATTTATAGTATTATTCATAATCATGAAACGTTTCATGAAATCATGACTGATTTATCACATAATATATAATTTACAATATAGGTACGTATTACGTATTGTGTATGGCAATATAGTTATATTATAAATAATTTTTTTCTAAATAATTGAAGTTTTTATCATTGTTTTCTTTATTATACCATTTTTATCAATTATTATCTATAATATTCATTGCATGTCTAATCTATTTTAATATTTTAAAATGTTTATTTAGACATAATTATAATACTCTTAAAATAATTGTTGACAGAAAGAACGATACGCGTTAGTATGATTCTATGTACTCACAACCTACCTTTTTTGGGCTCTTATCCAAATTTTTTAAAGTCCACAATTACAGTATATTAATGCCAAGAATACCTACTTTAAAAAATTTAAGCATAAAATAATTAGTTTAATAAATTTAAAAAAAAAAGATATTCGAATCGTTCAGTTTTTTTTTAAAGTAAAATAAATGTCACTAATCTACGTAGGTACATATTAAGTATATTATAATATATATACTCGTAGATATTATATTATAACGCATAAGTGTCTAATAATAAGACATATGAAATGGGTATAGGTATAAAGAATAGATATAATAATTATGTATCGCAATCAAGTGAAATCGATAAATAATAATTGACAATTGTTAATAATATACTCGTATTATAACAATTTAACTCGAAAAGTCGTCGTCGTCTTCGCCGATTGTTCGTAAAATTCTATTATAATAATATACCTTAACAATATACGTTGGCCTAGATTCGGTGAGTAAACAACGAGCGATATGCCATTATATTGTAAAATGTATGTTTTTTTATATCTTTTGTCCCATAAACAAAATCACTTGTGAAAACAATATTTGTGAAAATTTTTTTTTCGCCCGTATAAACTATTAAAATACAAACCGTTTTTTTAGTTCTATTATTTACAATTAACTTTATTGGGGCGAAGGTGATGAAAATCGGGTTGTAGTGACTTTTATGTGGCCCGTAGTCTTATTGCCCCCGTAGCTCGTACGTTCGAAGACGATCAAAACGCGTCGCCGTCATCGCATTCTTGGCGTTCGTTTCCGAAGCTAACAATAGAATATTATATTATATTCTACGGCGACAGCCAGAATCTCTGTCGGCGATTATACGCGCGACAGTAAGGAGCTGTACGGGGGTTTATGTTTTTCTCTCTCTTTCTCTCTATATATAATATAATTTATAATAATTATGTGTGTCAGATCTCGGATGTAGGTTTATACCTAATATTATTATTGCGATCTATATAGAGCATTGGCGGAAATTGGGGGAGGGGGGCTTGAGGGGGCTTAGTTCCCCCAAGATCCTCACAAACCCCCTTAAAAATTATTACAAAAGTATAAAAATGTAACTTAAATATTATTTAATGACGAAAAAAATTATAACACCTCATAATAAATTATGTTTTTATATTGTAAATTTGTTTATGAAATATAAAATTTATGATAGGTATACGAGTATATTACATTTTATATTTTTATATAATATTTAAAATTAAAAATTAGAATACAGAACAGTTCGAGTGATTTATTTTTCGTCCATTGAATAATAATTATTGTTATTGCCAATTTAGTATTTTATATTGTATATTTTACGGCTTTATACCCAGTATTGGTTAATAAGTTATTACTTAAAATCAAGGATGATGGTCTAAAAATAAAATAAATATTTTAATTTTTGTTATATGTGTATTTTATACAGTATTATATTATTAAAAATCAAATATGAATAAAAAATTAGTTGTAGTTTATTTTATTTTAAATGTACCTATAGTTCAGTAGGTAGCACAAACACGTTATGATATTAAATTCTGATGAATATTAAAAATTAATCTATTTATCCAAAATATAAATTAATTTATTATATTATAATTATTATATATACTCTTTACTTACCTAAATATACAATTATTATGTTTGTGTTATGTATTTAAATACAAAGTATTTTAAGTGTTTACGTGATAGTACCCTTTATAAACTTAATTAAAAGTCGAACATAGCATAGGCAACTTCTATATCCGATCTAATATACAAAAATTTAAATATCCAAAGTTTATGTTTACTCGCGTGTGTGAATTAATATTAATTACCTACTCAGTATTTTAGTATTCAGTAGTTCAGTAAATTTAGAATTTGTTAAGAGTTGGTTTTGATATCTTGACCACAGTTAGGTTTATCATGTAATATTGTAGCCCCCCAACTTCTTTAATGGATTTCCGCCTATGATATAGACATAGAGTATAATATACAGAGCGAGTTTTAAACGTAACAACGGCAACAAAATTCGATTAAAATATCGGAAAATGAACTAAAAAGGAAAATATGACCTAAAAATGTAATAAAATGACCTAAAAAGTAAAAACGTCAAAAAATGCAAAAAGATGCAAAATAAAAGTTTTATAAATGTATTCGTAGTTACACAATTCAAATTATGTACTTACTACTTACATAGCTACGTTTCACAATCACCAAAAAAAATGCACTTTCCTATAATATCACAGCATCACAGCCCTAGTTATAATATTACAATTATTTACAATATAGGTATTATCTCTACAGAAAAAAAGCACTAATCTTGCACGTTTTGGATTTTAGACGATTTACTACTAAAATAATGGCAACGAATGATTTCAATAATCGTACGCTCTTTCTACTCAGAACTATTTAAAATTTTATTTGTGCATTATTTTTAAATCGCGAATCATATATTATACCTCCGCTAATTTCTTACTCGTATGTAGCCTATTATTACGTCATAACTCATAACGGTAGTGAATAGAAAAAAAACAAAACTTGGAACTAGCAACGTGTGGTTATATAATAGGTTTTTTCTTCTCCGTTATACATTTCATTGTCAATGTCTTTTTTGGTTTTCTAAAATCTAGTTTTAGTCTGCGCGGACGTGCGACCCCAACGATGGTCACGTTCATACTTTCGGTGGGGGGTCATTAGAAATTAGAATATTATACTCGTATAAACCAACCGGCAAAACGTTAAAAAACCAAATCCCGGTCCTATGCGCTTGACAAATGTGTATTTTAATATTTTTTCATTACGGTAACAATATTAATAATAATCGTAATATTATTATAATAATAATAATTGTAATTGTTGCTATTATTATTTGTCTGCGCGTGCGTGCATAATGTGTCGTGGGCCGTGCCAATTATAATATGCGGGTGCATTTAAAAATAAACGATGAAAAAAACCATGTCAACCGTGATCGCGTTACCGGGTAACCGACGCGCGACGACGACGCACGGTCGATCGCGAAAATGTCAATGGGTCACAACTCACAACTTACAATGGTCTATAGTTCTATACACTGCACTTCTACTACAGTGTATACAATTTTATAGGTATTAAATATTATTATTAGTATTTAGTAGGCGCACAGAAGCGCACAAGACGTCGCTGCCGCTTGTGCGATCGATACCTATACAATACACTCTTATAAACAGTGGCGCCGATTTCTATATTAAGGTCAGGCTGTGGTCTTACTAGAGCACTATAGATGACATCTATAGTGCTTTAGTCTTACTGAATTTGAAGAACTATAGGCTGGACGCTGGACTAGCCTGCGAGCCAGACGAGGATTGTTCTAAATTTTCGGTATTACAGACTACTGTTTATGATAATTTAGTGTTTTAAGGCTGGTAAATTGTAAGTTTCGTCTGAGTATTTTACACCTTTGGGCAACACACTATGGGTACAGATTATAAATAATTAGCGATTGATAAATTGGCATATTTAAAAATTGTAATTTTATTTAGATGGAAAAAATTAAAATTAAATTTCCAAAATATTATCACGAACGTCTATGTTGACATAATGACATTTAATAAATTATTCAATTCTCTATTACGTAGGTACATAAGTATATTTTTTAAATTATGAAAAATATTCAAATCGAGTTTGTCAACATTATATAATAGTTTTAGCGATTTTTACGTGTTTTCTGTCATTTCTCTATCTTTATTTCTTTTTATTAAATAACACTTTATGAGAATTCAAAAAATGGCCTCATTAACTTGATTTAATTGTTTACCGTATGCATACAGAACAATTTCGAATTTAGAACAAATCGTACAAAAATGATATTGAACTTTACGAATATTACACATTTAATATTCTCATTTCAAATTTTTTTTATTGTTCTAAATCTAAACTTTCCATCGCTATTCATAATGACAAATATTATATTTAATAAAGCAAAGGTTTATGCATACTAACTATTTATATTTATATTTTGCCTACGCGATACAATTTTGGATCAGTTACTTTGATATTAAAATTTAAATAATGTAACATTTTATTAAATATGTTAAAATTTGAATCAATAATGATTTATAATTAATATCTATACGAGACACGAGCATATCTGAGATTTGACTGAACTTCACTAAGAAACGTTTTCTCGAATACGATGATTTATCATTGCATTCAAATCTCAATTATAATATAACATTATTCCTTAATTACCATTAATGTACATTTTCAATTTAATGTAGTTATAGATTTACACATTTATAACTTTATATTTTATAATAATATTAATATAATATAATTTCGTCTTAAATTCATAATTTAACAAAATATAGGATTAATTTTGATTCCGTGTACTCGTAATGTAATGATATTAACGAGCACATATCTTTATTTTCTGTTAAATAAATACCTATAAGCTATAACTATTAACTGTTATAATATACAACCATTGGTTATACAATATATATATTATAAAATCAATGGTACAACTGAATAGATAACAGTATTACAGTAAGACTATTATAATACGAGTATATTGAAAACAAAAATATGTCGACAAAAATTTTTTATACAATAAATCATTTCTGAAGCATCAGAATATACCGTTAGATCACAATTATATTATAATCATGAAACAATCCCTTAAATATAACTAGTGATGTTACTATCATTTTTTTTAAGATTATACTAAACTAAATAAATATCAGAATTCTAATTTGTTCTATTTTTGCATTTTAAAATAAGGAAAATTTCCGACAATCCCATAAGTTAATCACCTAACAAATATATATATACTCGTATATTTCTTCTTTCTATCTGAATTCATTGAGAATACACGCAGTATACCCATGTCTTTTTTAAAAAAAAAGCTTGAGAGTATACTGCGTATATGTAGTATATCCTATGGGAACACCACTAAATATATAATTTTTTTAAACACATGAAATCAAACAATATTTTTTAAAGTATTTGAAAAATATACATACTTGACACTTATATATTCTGTTATCGAAAACGACGAGGTGACGACTAAACAAGTATTATCGATGAACTTATTATAAAAGGCAGAGACAACAAAGTCGGCGGATCAAAAAACAACAATCTTTTTGTCATTTAACAATAATCATATGTTTATTATATTATTAATTATTATTAATTATAGATTTAAGAATTAGGTAAAGAAAAATAAATAATTAAATATGCGTTTTATAGGTATATTGTTTTATTTGAATTTATCCTAGTAACCTCCCCCTCATGAAACAATCCTGCGTACTCCACTGATAATATTAAAATGTAATAATATTATCAGTAGGTATATTTGAATAAACTCAACTCAGAATCGTTTTTCGAATGTGATTATATTTTCAAATCTTAATTAAAATATAACAGCTAAATCCAGTCTTTTTTTTTTTTATTACAAATTATAATTTTATCCTTGTGATTAGTTTTCAACTAACATAAAACGACTCATCAAAATTATTTGGGACCCAATTTTGTGTATAGGTTTGTGAAACACTGGTAGAGTCGTAGAGTGGTAGATATATCATATATAACAAAAAAACAAGTAAACAGGTAAGAATGTTTACCAATGATTTATTGATCTATTTGCCGTATAGCCAAATATTTTAAAATAATTAACTAGAAAATTACAATAGATTCTTAGTGGATAAAAAACATATGTCAATAGTCAATGTATACACATATGCCCAAATATTAATATTTTTTCAGAACATGAATATGTATTATAAATACAGCTGCATACCTGCATAGCTACCACAAATTCTACATTTTAATTGTCTTTCAGTCGTTAGTAAAAGCAGATTATCATGGTTTTTTTCAAAAGAAATATAGTTATATTTATAACAATAATTTATATATTATGCAGTTTCAATAAAGTTTATTCGGGTAATATTTTTAATCAATCATTATTTTTTAAATTTATATTTTTAATGAGATCAAAAAAATTAGATAATAATATTATCAAGTAAAATTCTATAAAAATGGTGAAAATTTGATATAGTGTATTTTTTATGGCACGTACTTTTTCATAAATGATAAATATTTTTTAATTTTCAATTGTATATTTAACTTTATTATTATTATTAATTATTATTATATAAAAATTATTATCGATTATCATGATAGCGTATACTTTTGATAGAGAATTGGATGTACCTAGTTAGTAGTTAGTATTATAATTCGGACATTGAGTCATTTTTTTAATTTCGTAATTGTTTCTATTGTGGTCTGGATAACTACCTTTAGGTTGTTATCATGACGTAAAACGTTAAAATTAATAAGTTGACAAAAATTAATAGCTTTTAATTTATAATAATATTATTTATAGTTAATTTTTAATGACACGTTTATGATATTCTTAATAGAATCTAATGAAGATTGCCAAAGTAAGAATAAAAATATTTAATTTTGATTAAAATAAACTAATTTAGTTAATAATTTTTATTGAACACTACAAATTATCAGAATATCTTTAATAAATTTATTTAATGAGTCTTAATTCATAAGTATTATAGGAAATATTTATATAAGGTAAATTATATAATAGTAACATAATCGTTTCACTATTACAAGTCGTAACTCGTAAGTAGTCGTATAGTAGTTAGTTGGTCAAATAAAGTTATATGTATGATTTTATGATAATCAAAATTCAAATAGCAAATTAAAAATATTTTTAAAATCGCTATGCTCTAAACTGATTTTTTTTTTTAAATTACAATGATTATTATCTTTTGCTTTTAAATTCCACAATACATTAATATTTAATATCCTTTGACCATTATTATCTACCAAATACATAATTATATTCTTTCTGTTTCTTGTTTATTAAATAATTCATAGTGTTACTATTTATTGAGGATCTACATTTATTGAGGCTATCTATCAATTTTTTTATATTAATTTAAATATTTTATTTATTAATTTATATTATTCTCATATTTTAGATGAATTAGTAAATGCAGGATTAGAAAGTTAGTATATATAATTATTAATATATACCTATATATCTAAAAAAGAAATAAAAGAAGTAGCATCGATGTTAATTTTAAATGACATTAGTGATAGAATAAAAAAATAATATTTAATATAATCCTATTACGAAAAATATTATAATATTTGTACTTACGATTTCTTTAGATCTTCGATGTTGAATTAAAAATATTAAAAATACGACTCTCGTTACCAAATCTGGGCAATTTTACTATTATTTTTAACTCATTACGTTTATATATCTATAAGGGTCGTTATGGCGTTATTACAATGTCACGCTAAGCTTTCCGTAAACGTGGCAAAGGCTTTTATCGGTCACTTTTTTTTTATTATGTTAAACTAATTCTCTTTGCAAATCAAATCTTTTTTAACCAATTCAGTGATACTTTATTTAACTATACTACATATTTTTGAAACGCTAACTAATTAGCGGCTAGAATCTATAGATTATTAAATTCATATTATACGTTATTAATTTTCAAATTTAATTAAAATTCAATTTCACCGTTTTTTCTATTGCATAGGGTCAATTTTGAGAAATTTGAAAAATTACCTAATTAAGGTTATATCCACTTTCCAACTGAAAACATATGTTATTCGTGAAAATCAGAGTGTGCTGGTAGAAAAATTGTCTACGATTCGATCAAAATCTAATATAATAATAAAGTTGAATGATAGATAATTATGGATAAATAAATAAACTATGTTAATAAGAATAAGTAAATGTATGGTATTTCTTTAAACACCCACTATTAAAATTATTAAAAAAATTTAATAAATTTAAACCCGTTTATTAAAATTTATGATTTTACAAAATATTTCAACTCAACTGGTCTATTGAACGATTTATTCAAAATCTAAGTTCTAATATCTAGTCTGTCAAAACTTATTGTAAAGATATTAAAGCAGTCAACTCTATGCAATGATCTTACCATAGTGACCTTGTTTTTAGAATTTATAATTAAAATAGCATTTGAAAATAGAATACCAGTTGATTAATAGGTTTAATGGTGACTAAATGAATATGAAACTACATATTATTAACAAATGTATGAATATCAGGAATGAAAGATTAAGAAGTAAAATATAAATATCTTACTGTAAAAATAAATTCTATTCGATTCTCATACTTAAATTAATATTTATATGCGGGTGATAATATATTCGTATATGAAAATGTATTTATTTATCAAAATAAATATAATTTTTATATGATATACCATATTATTTTTTATTACTGTTATAGTGGTTATATCTATTTGTTCTATTTTCTATTTTATTAAGTGACATTTTCCGCAATAGAAGCATTTGAGCATATTTTTTTCAAGATCAATAGTAAGTGTAGTGTTATAAATTATTTACAAAATTAAATTTGTAATGTTTTATTATCATTTTTTTAAAAATATTTTGTCATCATTTAAAATATCTATTTTTTTGTTTCTAGTTTTTCTTGTTTATTTGCATATTATACAATAATAAATTATAATAAACAATAATTCTAAATTTTAATTAAATTGTCATTCATTAACACAAAACATAATGTTAAGAATATCTTAACTTCATTTTAATATAGGTACCTATTTTATATTATAAACATAATATTAATTTTTAGTTAAAAATGCTGAACGTATGTTACCTACCCATTCTATTATTAATTTTCAATTGCTTTTTTTTTTTTGCAAGATATTAAAAATATTATTTATTTTATGTAGTTTATTTGAAAAATTATGGTTACTATCTCATAAATCGTTTATCGGGAAGTATGTAATTTTTAATTAATTACACATAAATTCATTTGATATAACATTATATTAAGTGGATTGGTGATGGTCCATTCTTAAGGAGTTGTGTATAGGCATTTTATACGGGCGTATGTATGAGCTGTGTAACGTGTAAGTGTGTGTGTGTCTCACCCGTACCTCTACATACGTATTAATAGTTCTCACACGCGCATGCACAAGTCAAAGTTTTGGAAGACATTTTTATTTCGCGTCTTTAAAGAGCAAAAAACTTGACAAAATTACACATACTTAGAATACTTCGATTTAAATTCTAAAAACATATTATAATTGGATATATTCTTTACTACAAAACGTTAGAAATATTTTTCTCATTTTATGTATATGTAGTTTTAACTAGGCACTAGGCAGAGATTTAAAAATTTGATAATTTTAAATATTTTCATTGTTAATTTTTTATAAGTTTATAGCAAAAAGTCAAAATTTCATTTTCAACATTTAGTAGGTAATAAAATACTATATGAATTTAAAATTTGTTCTGAATTAAATACTGAATACTCTAAATATTAAAAATTTTGTCAGGCGTTTTGGTCTAAATCGAAGAAAACACAGGCCACGGCCACCACCAATCAAATTAATTAAATTGTTAATAATAAAGTAAAAATAATATAAATAAATACAATTGAAATTTAAATATATCATTTTTAAGAATTAAAAAATACTATAAAACCAAAGAATTGGTGTTTATCACGGTCATATAGTAAGTTAAAAACAAAGTTAAATGTTTTTCACTTTTAATGTTTTTTACATTTTTTTATGAGTATAACTACTGATTTATATATTTAATAACTACATATTTTATCATGTGTTATTTTAAATAAGTTTTAATTATTACAATATGTGCGTTTCATAGTAAACTATTTGCTCTAAAATTCTGGTAAAAGTAATAACTGCGGACTTTGTGAACATACAGATGGAGTTAAAATTTATACCGAGTTAATAAATAAATAATTTAAATATTGATTTTACTGAAATTTCAACTTAAAACGGCTATAAAAAAAAAATTGAGAATAGAGATTTTTCTAATATTTTGATATGATGTTAAGTAATATGTAAATATACTTCAGTAAAATTTTCAGACCTACATGCACAAAATTGCTAATTTTATCAAACGTTATATACATAAAAACGAAATATTCAAATTCCTATATTTTGTAGAAAAGTTAATGTAACGGTTCCAAAATTTTACCACATCAGTGGCGCACCCAAGGGGGTGGACTTCGGGTCCAGACCCCCCCCTTGGGCCGTATAAATGTTTAAATAAATATTTTTATATATATATCTTTATAATAAATATATTTTTTAAATATTTATCATTTACTGAACTCGTAAATGATTGTCGTGCTTATACCTTCGTAATATTTTTTCTCGGACACTGCATCACACTACAGTGTGATTGTATTTTAATTCCTCCAATAGGCCAATCACCATCGGTCGGATGATCGGGTTAATCAGTTATCAGTTATATTAACGATTATATTATTATTTTAATATTGTTCGTTATGTTGTTTGGTGATACGATTATTATAATTACCTAGTTAAATTTAAAATTATTAATTATTTATATTCTATTTTAAAATGAAACGTTCAATTGATGATTTTTTTTCTAAAATAAAAAAAAAATGGTTACATCAACACAAATTGACAATAACACTATTGTTCAAGTCCCAGAAGAGCCAATTATTTTGGATTCAAATTTTTCATCGATATTTAAATGAAAATAATATTAAACAATGTAAAGCATTGGAAACTTTAAATAAATGTAGGATAAATGCAATCAAGATTTTTTTCCAAATGTCTATAATCTATTGCTTATTTTAGTTAAATTTCCAGTCACATCTTGTGAAACGGGAAGATCTTTTTCATCACTAAAAAAAATTAAAACACACCTTAGAAATACAAATTCAGAGAAAATATTAAATGGGTTAGCTCTTCTTAATAAACATAGAGATGTGTCGATTACAGTTGATAAAGTTCTAGAAATCTTAGTAATGGAAAAACGATGGTTGGATTTTGTTCTCTAAGTTAGACTATTGTATATTTGTATATTATGAATATGACAAATCAAATTTTATTTTTATTGTCAATATTAATATATGACAATTAATACAACTTTATTTTATTATTATGTGATTAATGATAATGTTAAATCTTAAATGTTTATTAGAATATTATCTTACTTAATATTTAGTACATAATATGAAAACAATTTCCATGGTTGGACACCCCCCTTGGAAAAATCCTGGGTGCGCCACTGTACCACATATATATAATATCTATGTGAATTTCAAGTTACTAACTTTAAAATTGCCAGAGTTGTCGTCAAATTTTAAAATCGAATTCGCCGAAATTTCAGTTTTCGTGAAAAATGCCGTTTTTTAATTTTTTCGCCGTTTTTTCTACCTCGTAGGGTCATATTTTGAGAAATACGAAAAGTGACCAAAATAAAGTACCAACTACATCCACTTTCAAACCAGAAACATATACTATTCGTGAAAATCGGAGCATTAATTATTTCGGGCAGGGGCGGTTCCAGAGACTTGGTTAGGGGGGTGCCAAACTGCCAACTCAAAATTTTGGAATAACTTTATAACAAAAAAACACAAATTTTTACTACCATAATTATATGTAATAATGTAATTTTGTTTTTAACAGTATACAATTTTTTTAAATACGGTCCTGGGAGGGGTCCATGGCCCCTTGCCCCCCCAGATCACCCCTGATTTCAGGTAGTAAATGTGTATTCAGAAAAAAAAATAGACTCACTTTATTGTAAAACCAAAAATATTAAAATATTTAATTTGTAAAATAAAAATTATTTATAATTAAAGATAGTTTAGACATTCGTACAATTATTGATAGTAGGTAGTCAAGTGCGTGTCAATAACAGTTCCATTGCAGTTTTGTTTTACTACATACTACATACATACCTAACCTCGTATTTTATCTTTTATCATGTGTTATTTTCAATAATTTTTAATTACAATATGTGTTTTATAATTGCTCTAAAATTCTCGTGTTTGCAATATATGTAGGATTGTAGGTACCGCAAGAAAAACACATTACCTACGAGTGGCTGCTCAGAATAATCGATTGGAAATTGTTTTATTTTTTTTTAATGTATATATATGTACGAGTATAGTAAAATACTGATAAATGGATAACCAAATGTTTTTTGTTGGAAAATAATAATTTTATGAAGTACCTATTTTATCTATGTAGTTAATGGGGTGTATAACTTTAACGGTTTTAGGTTTCCATTCTTAAATTATATAAAATAACTAGGTATTCAAATCCAATTATTATTTTATTTTTTTTTGGTTAGCTTGATAAGAGTTTCCTTTTATATATTTTTATAAATATTATGTCATTATTTCAAAGATAATAATCAAGATAATGCAGAAGGTAATATATTATATATATATATATATATAAACTTATAATATATAAATATTTAATTTATATTGATCAAAAGAGTTGGTACTGGTGTGAAAAATATAGTGTTGTAATTATAAATCATGGAATACGTAAAAACAAAATTCAGTCAGATAATACCTATATTTTATCTGGTATTAATAATTATTATCTAGGAATTGATTAATAATTGTTGATTAAAAATTTCACATAATATTTATTAAATGAACTCATTTAAATTTATATATCGACGTATAAGGTTTGTCTTCTAACCTTTGTCACGTATATAATGTAAGTATATAATATTTGAACACTCGATAAAATTTTCAAGTCTCTAAGTTTAATAATTCCTGAGTTGTCGTAAAATATTTAATAACAAATACGTCGTAAATACTAAATATGTCCATTATTTAAATCATTTATAAAAATTTCCATAAAATCCCAATATGAGTCTGTTAAATGTTTAAAATCGTTTTTTCGAATACGATGATTTATTATTGCATTCAAATTTTCACATAGATTATAAGAAAAAGTTTTAGAAAATAAGGTTTGTAGGGAATTACGTCATAGGTAAGTAAAATAAATACAGGTGGAAGATTCAATGGGTTCATGGTTAAGTTCAATAATAAGATAACATTTATTATATAATATAATGATAGTACTTAGTTATTACTTCAATGTTATTTTGTGCATAGTTTTAATTATTTAAAAATATAACGTAATTAGTTATAATTGATGCATGTATACGTAAGTATTTTATTTTATATGGACAAACAATATACTAATGTTTATACTTCTGATACATCGATTTCACATATCAATAATTTAATTGTTTTTAATAATAATGTATACTTAATAACATTTTGAACCATCTACAATAGTAATTAGTCAAATATTATTTTATTATACATATATACCTAATCGTATTTCATAAACTATATACAAATTTTAGTTTTTCGAGTTGCATATTAATATTTCCTTCGTTTTCATTATTTTTTTAAATTATTTAACAGTAGTTATATAGATAAATTGTAAATAATTTACACTCTAATTACATTAAAATAATGATCCCTCGTCCAGTTAGAATGAGTAAATTTTACAACTGAAAATTCACCATGTGTCATTAAATTAATATTACTAATAAAGTACCTGGCTGAAAGAATTAAAAATTGAAGACAACAAAATCGATGAACTAATAAATTTAATAAAATTAAGCATGAGTCAAAACATTTTTCAATTTCATGGAAAGTTTTACGAACTAACAAAAGGAACAGCAATAATGTGAAATTCATTATCTTCATTTCTATCAGAGGTTTTTATGAGTAAATCCGAAATAGACAACAAAATATCATTGAAAGAATTTCTTAAAACTTGAATAAGGTAAGTGGACGATATTTTTGGAATAATAGATAAAGATTTCAACATAGAAAATTTTATCGAAAATTTAAATTTTCAATATTCTACAATAAAATTTACTTTTGAAAAAGAAATAGATGGAAGCTTAAATCTTTTAGTTTTTTACATAAAAAGATATAATGAAAAATTAGAATTTGAAATATATAGAAAGAAAATCCACACTTATACATATATATCCATAATAATTAAACCATTGTTAGTAACATAAAAGCCTATTTTAAACAGTATAGCAGTGTTTAAACAGTAGTAAATATTCCAAGTGAACAAGAAAGATTTTGAAATAGAACAAAATAAAATAATAAACATATCAAAATTCAATGGATACGAGGAAAATATGGTTTTAAAATTAATTAAAAAACGTAAATGGTCAATAATAATAAAAAAAAAAACATTAGTACATTAGAATTACTTTGAATTACTCCAGAATTTTATTATTTATGTAGAATATCAATGAAAATGATAAATAGAAGTTTCAATTTTTATAATTTAGGTTTCTATAGTTATCAAGAAATAAGTAAAATTAAATTCGTCCAAATTATAGTTTTGCAAACTCTATAGTTGTTTAGATGATTTTCTTATATTGTAAGAAAACTATTAAGGATTTAAAAAAAATGATCAAAATAATTTACCTATATATTTATATAAAATTCTCTAACAAATACTTACCTTATTTTGTGATAAAGTTATCTTCTATATATATAAAACGCTAACTTATCGCGTCTTTGCCATTTTCCTTAGTTTTATTTTATAAATTCTACCGCGCGTCGTACAATTTTTAAAACGCCACATTTCGTGGTCAACTTATCGTCCTCCTACTATTGAAACGCGTTCCCGAATTTTTTACGCGATACCCTCTTTCAAATAGCCTTAACATTTATTTGCTAACTTACATACGATGTCACTGACACAATTTTGTTTTTGTTTTTTTTATTGTTATCATAGTAATGGTAATAGTCGTCATGACTACAGTGCGTTATTTTCAAATTTTCTCTGCAGCCTTTAAACATTTTTACATTCAAATCCAAAGTACCGAATGCTTTTTCGATGTTGCGTACTTGAGTGTTTTGATAGACGCTGACACGTGAGTGTTGTGACAATGGTTCAATATTGTATTTTATGCGATCGTTTTCTCGACTACATCGTATCAAACAGGTGAGTGTAATATATTTTATTTTTCAAACCTATATATTATATTGAAATATAGGTTTTTATTCTGTCGTCGCCAGCGTTGCGTTTTCCTACTTTAATATACGTTTAATATATTTTTTGGGTTCAACTGAAATATGACGTGTTAAACCGTAAAAAGGGTAATGTACCTGTACAACAAGTACGTATACAAGGGCCATCATGCTGCAACCTTGCGCGTACATTCGAACGATGAGATCCAAATGTTCATCGATACAAGGTACGTGAGTGCTCCGGAAGCGGCTTGGCGGCTGTTCACGTTTCATTTGCAAGAACGTAACCACGTCATCTATCGTTTGGCTATGCATGTGGAAGGCCGACAAAATGTGTATTTCAGAGACGATCAATTACACGAAGTATTGGACCTGGCGGCCATTCGAGACACCACACGAACAGGGGACATCAAGCTGAACGCAGAAGATCCGGAGGCTCTCCAATACCTTTACCACGAAATACCGAATCATTCCACACGTGGAACAACGGTACGACGACGTGGAACAGAAGGAGAAAACGGGCGTTTGGTGACCGTGTCATCGGGAGAATGTATTTTGCGAGTGTTGCCGACCGGCAACGTTTCAATTTGCGTCTGTTGTTGCTTTACAGGCTAGGTTGTGAATCGTTCGAACACCTTCGGACGGTGGACGGAACCGCCCACCTAACGTATGAGGCGCAGCGATCGCGTTTGGTTTGCTCGAACACGATCACGCGTAGACAGATTGCTTGGCGGAGGCTACCGTTCGTGATACTCCGCGGCAACTGCGGGCACTGTGTGTTACAATTTGCGTATACTGCTCGCCCGAAAACCCATTTGAACATTACAACGGTTGCCAAGTTCATTTGATGGAAGATTTCGCAAACGATACAAGATTTGAATTTATTGTTTAGTAATTAGTGTTATTGAGTCAATTATTTTTCACCAGATCAGAATTAACGAAAATGTATACCTTTCCACCTTGGTACGACGATATTTAGTGAGTGCGCCGAAAGCGTACTCCGCATAGCGTCTATCGTGATCGGTCAAGGACTATTTATTCGAAAAGTGTATAAATAGGACCACTAGATTGCGAACGCCTTTGAATCTGCCAAAGGCGAATAAATGTTTTAACCGTTATTCCATAAAAAGCTACTTTCGTAGGGCTCAATGAACCCGAAAAAATGATTTCTCCACCCGACCACTATGGTATCGGAGAAATTTTTCAGCCCGAATAGTATTCTACTAACCAAATATATGGTAGAGGAAAAGCTTTTACACGCACCTGTATCCCACTAGCACCAGTATTCCGCTGGCACCCGTATTCCACAGGCACCTGTGCTGTATCCGTCTGTGGCAGGAGTATAAGCACCTAGTTTCTATATAATATATATTATAAAAAATAATAAAATAAAAAAAATAAAAAAAATTACACATCATTGTAAAACTAATACATTTTTCATTTCTGTTACAATATAAAAGTTAATTGAAATATCCTTATTAATATTTATTTGTGTATAGAAATGTTAAAGAATGGTGGAATTAGTTTATGTAAGTATTTGATTTTAAATTTATAAATAAATTATTACAGAATGTTTGCGTTTCTACGTTTTAAAATAGATATAACGAATAACTTTAATTAATTTTATAACCAATTTTGATAAATAAATACAGTTTTGTATACTATATTATTATTATCCGCATATAAATATTAATTTAAGTATGAGAATCGAATAGAATTTATTTTTACAGTAAGATTTTTTACTTCTTACTCTTTCTTTACTGTTATTCATAGATTTGTAAATAATATGTAGTTTCATTTAGTTTTACTATGAAAGCTATAATCAACTGGTATTCTATTTATCAAATGTAATTTTAATTATAAATTCAAAAAAAAGGTAGCTATCTAGTAAATATACTAGTAAAACTTATACTAGTAAAAGGTACTAGGTATATATATGGTAAGATCAATGTATAGAGTTGACTTCTTTAATATCTTTATAATAATTATTGACAGACTAAATATTAGAACTTCGATTTTGAATAAATAGTTCAATAGACCAGTTGAGATGAAATATTTTGTAAAATCATAATTTTATTAAACGGGTATAAATTCATTATAATATTGTTTTAATAATTTTAATAGTGGGTGTTTAAGGAAGTTTACTCGCTCTTAACATAGTTTATTTATTTTTCAATAATTATCTATCATTTTCAACTTAATTATCATATTTTATATTTAAAATATTCACCATTTAAGGTAGGTATCCGCGGTATTCATATTTCAAACAATATTTTCATAAACAGTATTTTAGCTGAACAGATGTTATTTAGGCTGAACATTAAAATGATATACGAGTTAAATGACAATTGATATTTGATAGTGTGTGGTTTAATATATAGTTACGTATATAATACGAGTATTAAATAATATTTGTTAGATGCCTACTTGCCACTCGATTAAAATAATATGATTGTGGTACAGTGTAAAAGTAATAACCATGGACAGAGGGTCAGAGGGAGTTGAATACATAATAATTATATCGACTTGCCGATACTCTTGGACTAATGTAGTATGGGTCGACACTCGTGCTGCTGGGGTTGACCGACGTGGATCGACACTCGACCATTTGTCTTGTTTTGCGAATAGCTTGTTGCAGGGCTAACATGCGGTGTAGGTTGGCTGAATATATGGCTAAATAATAGACTACGGCAAATGTATGAGTCGTCCTATACCCCAAATGACGCTACAGATTATATTTCAATATTTTACAATAATTTTATATAAAAGTGACAAAAAATGTTGAAAATATGAGATATCAGAGATTTTTGGTTGTAGGCATTAATTTTTATCACTACTAGTAACAAAAAAAAAAAAAAAAAGTAAAAATATAACATTTTATATAACTGATGGAATATCTTTGACTTCAAAATATCGACAAAATATTTAAATATTGGTACCCTAGGTATAGGTATAAATGTTGTATAATTTATTATACTTATGATTTATGAAAAAATATACAGATAGTTTGCCTATTTAATATTATGATACTGGTATGATGTGGTATGCCATTAATAAATTAACACCATTACTACAATAGGGTTTTGTAATTTATATTATTTAAATTCTAATCTATTATGTGAATATAATATTTACTCGTACGTATATATAAATAATTATATTAATATTATTTTTATTTTATTTTTAGTATACATTGTAAATTTTATAATAATTTTACATACCTACTAAATAAATAATAATGATATATAGGAATATAATATATTGTCTTAACGATGAATAACTTGATGATTTTTAATTTATAATTTCATTAGATAAAAATTATGAATACGTTGAAAAAGAGGAAGATGGTAATTATTAATTATTATTAATAATTATAAAATAATATATAATATGTATAAATTTTAATAAATAAAATAATAAATTATACATTGAAAATTTAAAAACACTAAAACAGTAGGCATTAGAAATAATTTTTCGATCGAACGAATACCGAACGACAACGAATGCTATCGGTAAAGAATTTCATCTAGTTAGTAAACTTTATTTTGGTAATTTTTAAATTTTTCTAATGTTTTTTTAAAGAATAGAAATAATGATAATGTAAAATAATATAAATGCTGTAAAATTGGCTGGAAATATAATTTTGATGATATTAACCCATCAATGGTATATTGGTATCGATGTTATCGTTATGCTGATATTAAACTTTTATTAAGAACTAGGTACTTGTTCATTTAATTATAAATTATTTTGAAACTACGCGTATACCTCTTGGTGGTTTATTATATTTATATTATGCTGTATCGCATAGAAGGAATAAATTGCATGACTTATTTTACAATTTAAGTACATCACTTAAACGTTAAGTTGACATTTGTGTGAGAAGATAGATTTGAGATTAAAAAAGGAAAAATCTGCGAAATCAAAATTTATCAATGTTACAATGGGTTGTCTCTATTAAATTTTTTTTTTGTTTATTTTATTTACTTTTCTTATTAAATTTATTGTTATTAGTTAACATATTATATTGATTATTGATGTAATTATAAATGATTAAATTATATTTAAATAATAGTTGAAATCGTGCAGAGTGTGTAGTAGGTACGGATTTGAAAAGGTTAATAATAAAACCGTGACTCTCTTAATGCCTTACTAACATAATAAAATTATAAGTAAATAGGAAAAATAAAAAAAAAAAATATAAATTAACTTGTCTAATGAATTACAAATTACAAATAAAGTATAGGTAATTAAGCTTTAAGAAATATAATTAAAAAAAAAAAAAAAATAATATTAAAAATAAAATATTTATTTTTTATTTTTTATTTTATTGTAGGATTTCAATATACAATTGACAGTGTATATGAATATTATAGTAAGCAAATGACATTAAGAAATACTCATTATAATTTTTTTTTTTTGTGTTTACCATAAGATATTCTACTATTAATATTTTATTATTATATTTGTATAATGTAACCGTATATTTATAGTTTTTATTTAACAATAATATAATATATTAATAAAATATATATATAAAATATAATATATAATTATAAATATAATATAAATATAATATATAAAATATAATATATAATATAATATATAAAATATAATATATAATATAATATATAATATTATATATTAATATAATATATAATATTATATATTAATATAATATATAATATTATTAATATAATTATTAATATAAAAGTTTTAACAACATTATGTACATTTATTTTATTTGCATTTGAAAATGAAGAATCGGAATATATATTTTATGAATTGTATTTCAATTGTATTAGTAAGCATTGACCTTTGTAATTGAATAATTATATTATTAAATATTTATATAAACACATTTTAGATTCGGAGCGAAGCGAAGAATGTATTGGTTTTAAAATGATTTGTGATTTTCTGATTTTACGCCTTAAAACACTTTTACTACCCGAAATAATGCTTCGATTTTCACGAGTAGAATATGATGTTTCCGGTTGAAAAGTGGATGTAGTTGGTACTTTATTTAGGACAATTTTCGAATTTCTCAAAATTGACCCTATGCGATAGAAAAAACGAGAAAATCTTTCACGAAAACTGAAATTTCGACGGATTCGATTTCAATATTTCACGATAACTAAGGCAATTTTAAACTTAGAGACTTGAAAATATGATTGGGTGTTGATACAGGTATTATATTTTATCTGGTAATATTTTGGAACTATTACGTTAATTTTTCTATAAAATATAGGACTTTGACTTTTGAATATTTCCTAAAATGCTCGTTTTTATGTAGGTATATAACGTTTGATAAAATTGGCAATTTTGTGAATTAATGTCTTAAAATTTTACTGAAATATACTATTTACTTAAATATTACTTAACATCATATAAAAATATTAGAAAAATCCCAAGTCCAAATTTTTTTTTTATTTTAATGAAAATCTTAGAATCTATACGAATATTCTTTCTTATTATTTCTCAATACTTTTATATTTTATTATAAAAAAATTTAACTAATTTTTATATTAATAGAAAAGTTAAAAAATTTGGATAATTTTTGAAAATTTTATTGAATCATACCAACATAATATATTATATATCTAACGAATTTCCAAAATATTAGGAAAATCTCGAGTATCTATTTTATTTTAATGGTGTTTAAATTTGAAATTTTAGTAAAATTATTTATTCCTATTGACCGTAGAGACTAATAAATGTAAAAAATTTAATTGGTACATATATTTTCTGATGAACTTCGCTCAGAATCGTTTTTCGAATGTAATGATTTATCATTGCATTCAAATTATTATCAAAATTCAACACTATTCTCTTTACACCTATATTCTTTCAACACCAGTATCCCTTCCCTGCTATTTTAAATACCTATTTATTATATAATATATGTTATTTTCTAAAATTGGATTTTATTATTTTTAAATGAAAATCGGTATATGTTAGTACCTAACATTATCGAAGAGGAAGACAAATGATTATATTTGAACTCATATACTAACTTTATAAAGGTCCATTTCCCTATTAATAATTTTATTCACTTTTATTATCTTTACAAGATATATCATATTTATATAATTATTTGTGGGTATGCATTACTCATTACGTAAATAGCTGATTGGGTTTATATAATTATATCCAAAGCCGTGAAAGATTTTACGGGTTTTAGGACATTCAAGAATCTGGGGCCCAATTGAACTAGAATTTTTACCTCGGTGGTGATTTGCACCACTAATTACTAACTAAATATTAAATTACTTACTCAAATTTCATTTTTTATTTAAATTGAAATAATTTGAAATTCTTCTTATTTTATTATAATATATGTAATTTAATTTGCGTTTCAGCACCTCCAGAGTCCGGTATGAAGATTTTTAAATAATTACTAATATAACCAAATTAGATATTCAGACATTCAATTCATAAACTCAATAATGTTTGTGTAATAGACCATATTAAATAAATGAATATATAATCTAGTATATTATAATAATAGAATGTTCCGTTTAAGATATTTATCAATATGTTTAGTTTTAGTTTCAGAGCGAAGCGAAGAATATATCTATTGGTTTTACAATGATGAATGATTTTTTTTTTATGTCTGTGTACAAAAATACTACCCGAAATAATGCTCCGATTTTCACGAATAGGGTATGTTTCCGATAGAAAAGTGGATGTAGTTGGTACTTTATTTAGGTCATTTTACGAAATTCTCAAAATTGACCCTATGCGGTAGAAAAAACGTCGAAAAAATGGCATTTTTCGTGAAAAATGAAATTTCGACGAATTCGAATTCTATATTTCACGATAACTCAGGCAATTTTTAAGATAGAGACCTGAACATTTTTTTGGGTGTTCACATAGCTATTATATATATGTGGTAAAATTTTGGAACCGTTTTTAAATTTTTTTACTAAATATAGGACTTCGAATATTTCGTAAATTTCTCGTTTTTACGTATATAATGTTTGATAAAATTAGCAATTTTTGGTATTAGGGTCTGAAAATGTTACTAAGGTATACTTACATATTACTTAACATCATACTAAAATATTAGAAAAATCCCTAATCTCAATTTTTTTTTTATAGCTGTTTTAAGTTGATATTTTTAGTTCAAACGAAAATTATAACCTGACTGAACTTCGCTCAGAATCGTTTTTTCGAATGCAATGGTTAATCATTGCATTCAAATTGTAATTAAAATTAAATGCTATGATTCGCACTCCTGTATCCTGTGCGGCAGGAGTATCAGCTCATTGCTCATCTTTTTTTTATGATATATTTAAAACGCAAAATTTCATCACAAATATAGGAACCATATGGTACACATAAATGAACACCCAATAAAATTTTCAAGTCTTTAAGTTCACCATTTTCGTCATTTTTTCGTTGTTTTTTCTACCGCTTAGGGTCAATTTTGAGAAATTCGAAAAATGACCCAATAAAGTACCAACTACATCCACTTTTCAACCTGAAACTTGCTATTCATGAAAATCGAAGCATTATATCTAGTAGTAAAAGTTATCAATTCTCAATAAATATCAATTTAAACAGAATTAATAAAATAAAGACTATAGAGATTTTTCTAATATTTTGATATGATGTTAAGTTTTAAATATTTAATAAAAAATGTCAATATTTTAAAAAATACCTACATTATAATCTGACTGAACTTCGCTCAGTATCGTTTTTTCGAATGCAATGGTTTATCATTGCATTCAAATTCTAATTAAAATTAAACGCTATGATTCGCACACCTGTATCCTGTGCGGCAGGAGTATCAGCTCATCTTTTATTTAATTATTGTAATAATATAAAATTTTATGTCTTACAACAATGTAAAAATACCTAATATAATAATAATACTCCATATGATGAATAAATTAAAGTTCACAAAGTTGCAGAACACGTAACAACAGCAACATCATGTTACTTCATTGAAATTAATGAAAAAACAACTAGTTGTAACTTGTAACTGGCTTCCCGTTTCTGCCATCGTCTAATATCTATTTATCGGTCTTCCGTTAGCTAAAACGATGGTAACACATTTATACGATATTATTGACAACAGAAAGATAAATTTAGAGTTTCAATGCTACATTTGACACCCGACTACACTCGAACAATGAACATATCGGGTATCGGGAATAAAGTCGTATAATGTACGTTTACTTTATAATTTATAAATAATATTACAATTGTGTAGTATAGTCTTTAGGTATAGGCTTGATACTGTTGAAAACTTTATTTGGTGTTTCTCAATAATCGTGTTAGTAGTATGTTTTGGGGGCTTCTGGGCCATAGGGATTTCTGTGTATTTCAGGTGCTCCATAAGGAGCAGTGAAGGAGCAACCCCACTACTCCTTCAAGGAGCACCTGAAATACACAGAAATCCCTATGGCCCAGAAGCCTCCAAAACATACTACTCGTGTACTCGATAACTGGAGTTATCCTGTGTTCGCTTATCGCGGTTATTCTTATTATGTTTATGACTCTATAAGTTATACTGGTTATTGGTACAAAGTTTTGATGTACCTACTCGTAATTTATAATCTATAAAAAATTTAAAAAATCATTATTTGTAGGTATATACTCGTAGATCATATTATTAATACCTATTATATAATATTATAATACATTTTAAAAGAATATATAATTAATAATGCTATTATAAAAATCCGAAAGGATATATTATATAAGGATATATTTGTGGAAGAAATATTTAGTAATGGGAGAATAGTGCGACGAATGAATACAATATAGAATGTAACGGCATTATATTTTAATATTTCAATGTAATGAAAAATGATAAATCATTTCATTCGAAAAAGAGATTTTGAGCGATGTTTTATCCGATATGCTGATAATTAGTTGGTGAATATATTTTTAATATAATAGTTAATAAAATAAAATAAATTAAAAAACTGACTTAAATAATATACTAATTAGATGAAATTTACAAGCATAACCCATTTGTTGTAATTTGACCATTATTTATATTCAAAAAGTTGTTTTCATACGTAAAAAAAAAAAGTATAAAAAAAATAAATTATAAATATAATTTGTATTCCATCGTAATCTAATTTGCATGTTTAATATACAATATACTCGCATATAATTATATTTATTATAGTTAAATAATTATTAGTCTATCGTATAATTGATTAAAATAAATAAAAATTAACATAGTTTAATATATTTTGTTTGTTTTATTAAAGATTTAGCCTCGGATTTAGCTAAAATGTTTATGAAAGATGTATGGCAGGAAGAAATAAAAAATATTGGTATGAAATTTATGTATTTAATATGATTATGTATTAGATTTACCCATAAAGGTTTCGCAAATAACTAATTAATTTTAGATTCTAAGCGAAACGAAGAAATTATTGGTTTTACATTGATATGTATCTTTTATTTAGTTTGTATGTACACACTTTTACTGCCAGAAATAATAGTCAGATTACTACGAAAAGAACATGATTCCGGTAGAGAATTTTATCTAGTTTATATTTTAATTAGGTAATTTTTCGAATTTCTCAATGCGTCCAATTTTGCGTATATTTTAATGGAATCAGGGGCGTCATTTGGGAAGGGCAGACTAAAGCAAATGCCCCACTCTAAGAAATTTTAAAATGTAGGTAATTCTTTGTCCGATGATATAATGATAAAATTGGTAAATACTAAATTTGTATTTACTATTTTGTATTAAGAAATTCAATAATATCATTCATTATAAATAATATAAATAATTAGAATCAATAATGATGATATTCGATAGTAATATTCTACGACACATTTACGGTTTATTAACATTTTGGTTAAACACTGGCTCACTGGCTTATGATGATAATCTTTATTACGCGAAACATGTCTATGGAATATCTAGAATAATTCTAAAAAAAAGATCTGATACTCCTGCCGCAGTGATACAAGTGTGCAGATCATAATGAAAAACGATTCTCAACGAAGTTCAGTCAGATAATGTAGATATTGATTAAAATTTTGACATTTTTTATTAAATATTTAAAACGCAAAATTTTATCACACTTATAAAGACCATATATGTATGTTCAAGTCTCTAAGTTCAATATAAATGCTCATAAAATCACTTGTTACCTAAATGCTCATATTAATATCAATATTTTTTTTAAATGCAATGGTTTATCATTGCATTCAAATTCTAATTAAAATTATATACTATGATTTGCACTCCTATATCCCTGCGGCAGGAATATCATATCTTTTTTTTATTCTATAAACAGCTATATAACAAAAAAAGAGAGAGCCGATTTTTCTAATATTTTAAAGGCACGTCAAATAAATATATATGAGAGAGCTTCAGTAAAATTTTCATATCTTGAAACTCAAAATTACCAATTTTATCGAACATAAAAGATGTGAAAATAAGAATTTTAGGAAATACTTAAAGTTCAATATTTCATAGATAAATGAACGTTATCGTTCAAAAATTTTATCACTTATGTATAATTCCTATATAAACATCTAAATTAGATTATATTAAATATAGTTTTCTTTAAGTATAAATATCGAAAAATATTGAAATTGATTCCCGTATTTTTGTCACTTTTTGGTAGTTTTTCCTGTTCCATGTTGTGAATTTTGTGAAATTCGAAAACTGACCTAAATAAAATACCAACTTACATTCAATTTGCTACTGTAAACCTATTCTATTAGTAAATATCGGAGCATTATTTCAGGTCGCAAAAGTGTCTTCATTCATAAAAACATAAAAATAAATAATAAGAAAATGAATAATGTGCACACTATCCATAATTACTGGATAAAGTAAAAAAAAAAAACAAACGTTTAATCTGTACTTCATCCGGGTAATGTGCACATTAACCACTAACCTATGGATAAAGTAGGTAAATAAATAATCAAGAAATTATTATTTGACTGGCAGGCCACAAACAATTTTACATATAATAATAAATTAATAACGCTTCCTGTGTAATATTTTTATACTTCTTTTTTTACTTCAAAGTTCATTCTGTGCATACAACCATGAGGATGACCTATACTTAAATGTATGTCATGTAGCACGTTGTACATACGAGTATTTTCATTGATAATGTAATATAAAATATTTGTACTACCTTTCGACAGGGGAAATATTAATTTTCCTTCTTCCCCTATAGTAATAACATCAAATCTTTTTAAGATTCGATACGACTTATTTGTTTTTAGATTCTGAGAGAAGCGAAGAATGTATTGGTTTTACAATGATGTGTGTCTTTTTTTTTTTTTGTTTTTGTTTTTTTTTTTTAAGTATGAAGACACTTTTACTACCCGAAATATTGCTCCGATTATCACGAATAGCATATGTTTCCGGTAGCAAAGTGGATGTAGTTGGTACTTTATTTAGGTCATTTTCAATTTTCTCAAAATTGACCCTATGCGGTAGAAAAAACGACCAAAAAATGACGAAAAAACGGCATTTTTCAAATTTCGACGAATTCGATTTCAATATTTCACGATAACTCGGGCAAATTTGAAGTTAGAGACTTGACAATTTTTTGGGAGTTCATATGGGTACTATGTATATGTGATAAAATTTTGGAACCGTTACGTTCATTTTTCTACAAAATATAGGACTTTGAATATTTCGTAAAATTCTCGTTTTTTTGTATATAATGTTTGATAAAATTAGCAATATTTGGTATTAAGGTCTGAAAATTTTACTGAAGTATATTTATATATTGCTTAACATTAATTCAAAATATTAGAAAAATACCTAGTCTCAATTTTTTTTTATAACTGTTTAAAGTTGATATTTTTAGTTTTAACGAAAATATTATGAAAAAAATGATGAAAAAATGGCATTGACAAAAACATAGCTCTATGGGAGACGCGTGTGGTGTAGTCGGCGAAATATTCTCGAACGCTATCTCAGTGTTGAGCATCGTAGCCAGGCATCGGACAGCGGATGGGTGACCGCCGTTTTTTTTTCTTTTTTTTTCTTTCTATGTCTGAATCATCATATTAAAATATTAAGAAATCTATAATATATTTATTATAATAATAATAAACGGCCGCACAAGTAAAGCCGGCACGGCGGAGTGTGTGTACGCGCGTGTGTGTGCGCGCGCGAACGTCGGTCAACACGCAATCCACCGCATGTTTGATTGTCTGGTCGAACCCGTTACCTATCAGAGAGAAATGGACTGTATAAACTATAAAAAAATATTGAGGAGGCTGGTTAACTCCTCTAGTAAAAATAATAACTAATGACGATGAATGAAAAAGGTATACCCTAACATAAATACAAAACAATATGATTTTGACGACTGATAGTATGTGTATATATGAATTTATTGCGTCGTTTCTACAAATTAAAGAGACTTACGTGCTATTGTTAGTATGGGGCGCACGATCACAAACCGATCGGCGAAAATAATACAATTGAATAAATAAAAATAATAATACACAGGTACGGTAACTAATTAGAACAAACAATAATAACAAAAATAATAATACACAAGTAGTATGGTAAATAATTAGAACAAACAACAATAACAAAATAATAAATCACGCGTACGACCTGAGAATCGGCGATGTCGACAATGGTAACTGGACGATGATAGTTAACTAGAGCTGCGGCAATTTTATAACGTCGACTATGACGTAATGGGTCTGTACGGGCGTATTTTTGTCACGGCGTAGACCGCGGCACAAATGACAAAATAGCCCAACGTGTTCGCACGGCGAAATCGACGTCGCGGGCGAACAATACACGAACAGCGAAAAAGGGTGCACCACCCCGGTCGCGCTGCGTAAGACGGACAGGAGACAGCACAAATATACACAAAAAAATTGACTACGAAAAACACGATGATTCAGCTCGGCTGAGCAGCAGAAAAAAAACAAACGCCAACAAAAACGGCGTAATAACGGCGACGACAACGGATCGTACACCTTGTTCCGTTGACGGTAGAAAAAACGACGACACGAAAACGGCGGCGGGGCACCGGCGACGGATAGCGTGGTCGCGGCGATATCGGGATCCGAAGGTCGGATTGCGCGTTGCAACGACGACGACGTTGCGGCCTTGAACATTATTACTGTGGGATAACCGCACTAAATTACAAAATACGTTTTGTATCCAACAACTAATGAAAAAAAAAAAGAGCTGATACTCCTGCCGCACAGGATACAGGTGTGCGAATCATATCGTGAAATATAGAAACCGAATTCGTCAAAATTTCATTTTTCGCGAAAAATGCAGTTTTTTCGTTATTTTTTCGCCGTTTTTTCTACCGCATAGCGTCAATTTTAAGAAATTCAAAAAATGACCTAATTAAAGTACCTAGTACATCCACTTTGCTACCGGAAACATACCCTATTCGTGAAAATCGGAGCATTTTTTCGGGTAGTATTTTTGTACACAAACATAAAAAAAAAAAAAAAATCACACATCATTGTAAAACCAATACATTCTTCGCTTCGCTCAGAATCTAAAAATAAATTAATAAAATACATATTGTAAAAACTACAAAAATTACGGGAACTTTTTCCAATTATGTTGATATTTTGTGAATTGTCAGATGCTTAAAGTCTTTGGGAAAAATACAAGGACAGTAAAGTTATAGTAGATTACACAAAAAAAACTGTACACGGGCAAAGCCGGATTATTCAGCTAGTAATTTATAAATTATAAAGTACCCAAATCCATCCACTGACCACCCGGGAAAATGTGCTATTCGTGAACATTGGAGCTTTATTTTGGGTAATAAAAGTGTCTTTAGATCTAAAATTAAAAAAAAAGAGATACAAATCATTGAAAAAGCAATACATTCTTCGCTTCACTCGAAAATTATATTTATACTCAATATAAGAATACTTTATTATTAGAGTAATAATAATATATTTTTAGATAATGAAGATTCTGATGGTAATGTAACAAACTAAAATTTTTCGATTATCATTTTATAATTAAGTCATTACTTTATCTTAATTAATTATATTGACAAGATTAGGTAATACTTTTACAAATTAATATCAACTAATGAAAAATATAAATAAAATACATATTGTAAATATTTTCAAACCAATATATTTTTATTTTAGATAGTATCTTCAATATTTATAATATATTTTTCTAATTTGTATTTAATATTAATTTATTTTTACCTTAAGACGTAAATTAGTATGCTTCATTTAAATTTTTTTAAATATTTTCCGAATTTTTTACTTTTCTCTTGATTTTTATTTCAAAAGTATTAAGAACTCGTTATATAAAGAATACTAGTATGGATTTTGATATTTCCGTTTAAACTACCTAGTTAAAAATATCAACTTCGAAACTTCAACTACAAATAAAATTTGGACTTGGGACTTTACTAATATTTTTATATGATGTTAAGTAATATATAACTATACATCAGTCAAATTTTCAGACCTAAGTGAACCAAAATTTACAATTTTATCAAACACATACAGAAAAACGAGAATTTTACAAAATATTCAAAGTGCTATAGTTTGTTGAAAAATTATCGTAAGGTTCCAAAATTTTACCACATATATATAACTTATATCAAATAAAATTGTTAAATCACTATATTGAAAAATGCTTGAGTTGTCGTGAAAATTTAAAATAGAATTTGTCGAAATTACAGTTTTCGTGTAAAAATGCCGTTTTTCATCTTTTTTCTGTTGCATAGGGGCAATATTGATAAATTCGAAAAATGACTATTATAATTTATAAATTATAAAGTACCATCTCCATTTACCTTCCACCCGGTAACATATGTAATTCGTGATCATTGGTGCTTTATTTCGGGTATTAAAAGTGTCTTCAGACTTAAATTCAAAAAAGAAAAAAGATACAAATCATTGTGAAAGCAATATATTCTTCGCTTCGCTCGAAAACTATATTTATAATCTTTATAATTAAGAATAATTTATTAATTTATTATTTTAGAAATTACAGTATTTATTGATATTGAAGATTCTGATGGTAATGTAACAAACTAAAAATTTTCGATTATCATTTTATAATTAAGTCATTACTTTATCTTAATTCATTACATTGACAATATTAGGTATTACTTTTATAAACTAATATCAACTAATGAAAAAAAAAAAAAATAAATGAAATACATGCAATCATTTTCAAACAAATATATTTTATTTTTATATTGTACCTATCTAAAATATTTATAATATATTTTTCTAATTTGTATTTAATATTAATTTATTTTTACCTTAATACGTAAATTAGTATGCTTCAATAAAATTTTTAAACATTTTTCCGAATATTTTGACTTTACTATTGATTTTTATTTTAAAAGTATTGAGAAGTAATAAGAAGAATACTAGTATGGATTTTAATATTTCCGTTTA
>JAIUCT010000019.1:7026997-7047486 GCA_021307375.1 Tetraneura akinire | reverse complement strand
ATTATTATTATTATTATTATTATTATTATTATTATTATTATTATTATTATTATTATGGATTTTTGAGCAACAATCCGAAATCGGTACTTTATAATATTTGTATGGAAGAGATCACTCCAACAAAATCGGTGATTGTGTAGATAATATCACCATAAAGATTAACGAATATTATGATTAACGGTAAACGACACCTCAATTATATAAATAGTATCCTAGCTAATATTACCATTGAAATGTATGGTATAACATTATGAATTAAAATTAAAGCAAAAAGAGTATGAAATACACAAACTACGATAATGCGATAATATGTAGGTACGATAAAACACTATGTCACTATGAGTACTAATCTACTATATACAGAGAAAACGGGTAACCAAGATACTAATAAAATATATAAATGTCTTACCGTGATTGCATTATCAAAAACTTTTATCCTAATATAAATTTTTGATTTCGAGTGAAGCGAAAAATGTATTGGTTTTACAATGATGCGATGTTTTTTTCTTTTATTCGGAAGACACTTTTACTACCCGAAATAATGCTCCAATTTTCACGAATAGCAAGTTTCCGGTTGAAAAATGGATGTAGTTGGTACTTTATTCAAGTCATTTTTCAAATTTCTCAAAATTGACTCTATGCAACAGATAATATGACGAAAAAACGGCATTTTACACGAAAACTGAAATTTCAAGAAATTCGATTTCAATATTTAACGATGACAATTTTGAAGTTAGAAACTTGAAAATTGCATTGTGTTTTCAAAAAGGTACTATATATAAGTGGTAAAATTTTGGAACCTTTACTTTAATTTTTCTACAAAATATAGGACTTTGAATATATCGTAAAATTATCGTTTTTATGTATATAATGTTTGATAAAATTGGCAATTTTGGGCATTTAGGTCTGAAAATTTTACTGAAGTATATTCGATTGAAGCATACTGACACATATCTTAAAGAATTTCCAAAATTTTAGGAAAATCTCTTGACTCAATTTTTTTTTATAGGTGTTTAAAGTGGAAATTTCAGTAAAATTAAAATTTAAAGTACTTATTATGGATTCGTCTTATTATATTTTTATATTTTACAATAATATTAAATGAAATTGACAAAAATTTATATGATAAGGGCATTTAGCTGATAAGGGATTTTATGAGCATTTATATTGAACTTAGAGATTTGAAAATTTTATAGGGTGTTCATTTATGTATTATAATATAATACACATATTATGTGTGATGTGTCCCTATATTTGTGATAAAATTTTGCGTTTTAAATATTTAATAAAAAATGTCAAAATTTTAATCAATACCTACATTATCTTACTGAACTTCACTCAGAATCGTATTTTCGTATGCAATGGCTTATCATTGCATTCAAATTCTAATTAAAATTAAACACTATAACTTGCACACCTATATCCTTGCGGCAGGAGTATCCTTGATCTTTGAATCCTTGTATCCTTGATTTTTGATCTTGATTTGAATATAAATTATAAAAAAGCAAGGGAAGGGATATAGGTTTGGAGAAGATACAGGTGCAATCATAGTGTTTAATTTTAATTATAATTTGAATGCAATGGCAAACCATTTCATTTGATAAAACGATTCTGAGCATCACATAATGCGGAATTTCGTCATTTTTTTCATAACGTTTTTGATTAACTAAAGATATCAAATTTAAACAACTATAAAAAAATTGAGACTAGGGAATTTTATGTAAATAAAAAATATACTTCAGTAAAATTTTCAGACCTTAATGCCAAAAATTGCCAATTTTATCAAACATTATATACCTAAAGACGAGAATTTTATAATATATTCAACGTCCTATATTTTGTGGAAAAATTAACGTAACAGTTCCAGAATTTTACCAAATATTTATATATATATATATATATATATATATATATATATATTTAGCTTATGTGAATACCCAATAAAAATTTTAAGTCTCTTACTTCAAAATTGCCTGAGTTATCGTGAAATATTTAAACTGAATTCGTCGAAATTTCAGTTTTCGTGTAAAATACCGTAATGATCCGTGATATGACCAACCCCCAGAGGGTGCTCAAAGAAGTGTTATGCGATTTACGATGGAAATTTCTGTTTATAGATGGTTGCTATTAGTTTCAATAATATTATTATTATTTTGGTTGCTATTAGTAACAATAAATAATAATATTATTATTTTGGGTGATATTAGTAACAAGAATATTTATATTATCACTATGGTTACTTTTATAAACAAATTTGCCCGATTCGTCAAAGGAAAAATGTCCTTTTTTCGTTATTTTTTCGTCCTTTTTTCTGTCGCATGGAGTCAATTTTGAGAAATTCGAAAAATTACCTGAATAAAGTACAAACTACATCCAATTTTCAATCGAAAACATGTATCATTCATGAAAATCGGAGCATTATTTCGGGGAGTAAAAGTGTCTTCAGTAATAAAAAAAAAAAGAAAAAAGACCCACATCATTGTAAAACCAATACATTCTTCGCTCCTCTCAGAATCTAAAATAATTGCAAAACAAATAATCATGCAGTTCAAACATACGAAAAATGAAAAAAAAAAGTTTTTAGTAAATTAAATGTTGAACAATGTATCAGCAATCGGTTGCGGTTGTCATCTTTAATAGCTATATCATTTCGACTAATTTCGAATCATTCGAACAATTAAATTCTACGTTATCATTTATTGATAATATTATGTAAATGAATTATAATATGACGTCATGGTTAATAATTTTTTTCGGAAAGTCCTTTCGATTTTTTTTCCTTAAAGGAAAATCATTTAAATTGAAAATGCATTGTTGTTTTTTGCATGATTTGTTATCCTAAATTATTATAATTAATACATATACGAAAAAATAAAGCCGAACTTGACAAAATAATTATACAATATGTTATGGTTATTTAAAATTGTTAGATTTATTATAATATTATGAGCGATGATGTCCTAGTTGTTTAACAATCTAATATAATATAAAAAGCTGATCAGTTACGAGTATAATTAGTATTAATATCTATATAAAATTATATTTTAAATAATAATTATATGTATAACAAATATTATCAATAGGGAATAATTATTTTTATTGTTTAATATAATAGTTTATATTATTAATTTTTAATAGTGAACTCAGATGCAAAACAAGCATATACATTTTTTTTTTTTTATATCAAAGGTAAGACAAAGGTAACAATTCATTATTTTATGAATAATTCACGAATATTAACACGAAAAACACGAAAATTTTATGGTTATGAATAACATGAATTATTTATAATAAATTATTGTATTGTTTTAATTTCTGACCACGCTATTATAATACAAGTTCTATAATAAAAAAAAAAAAAAAAAAAAAAAAAAAAATACCTATGGGGATATCTTATATAATCACGTGTATTTGCTATGATTATTATTTTATATTCAAAACTAATTAAGTTATAATATTATCACTATATTTATCGAGAATAATATTCATAATATATTTGTCTAATTAGGTAGGGATTATTATAATTATTATTATTCTAATTAGGATATTCGGATTATATATTTTTAGTCTATGGTGGCAAATCAAATTGTATAATTATAAAAATTTTATTTCAAGTTATATGATTATGTTAATTTGTTAAAAAAATTTTTAGTATTAATGTTATAATATGTTTGTGGAAATGTTAATGAAAACCTTTTATATGGGTTATCATGTTAATGCAGACATCAATCTATCATTTATGTTTTCTGAAGTACCAACACTCGAAGAACCACCGTTAGTTTAAAAATACTTTCTAAATGTCACCAATTTGTTCATTAAAGATGCTTGCGAATATTGTATTCACTTAAATGTTTATTGGTATGGACGATTTAAAAAAAAAAGAGCTGATGATACTCCTGCCGCACAGGATACAGGTGTGCGAATCATAGCGTTTAATTTTAATTATAATTTGAATGCAATGATAAACCATTGCATTCGAAATTCGAAAAAACGATTGTGAGCGAAGCTCAGTCAATTATAATTTTCGTTTGAACTAAAAATATCAACTTAAAACAGCTATAAAAAAAATTGAGATTAGGGATTTTTATAATATTTTAGTATGATTTTAAGTAATATGTAAGTATACTTCAGTAAAATTTTCAGACCCTAATACCAAAAATTGACAATTTTATCAAACATTATATACGTAAAAACGAGAATTTTACGAAATATTCAATGTCCAATATTTTGTAGAAAAATTAATGTAACGGTTCCAAAATTTTACTACATATATATAATAGCTATGTGAGCACCCAAAAAAATTTTCAAGTCTCTATCTTAAAAATTGCCCGAGTTATCGTGAAATATAGAAATTGAATTCGTTGAAATTTCATTTTTCGTGAAAAATGCCGTTTTTTCGTCATTTTTTCGTCGTTTTTTCTACCGCTTAGGGTCAATTTTCAGAAATTCGAAAAATGACCTAAATAAAGTACCAACTACATCCACTTTGCTACCCGAAACATACCCTATTCGTGAAAATCGGAGCATTATTTCGGGTCGTAATTTTGTTTACAGACATAAAAAAAAAATCATACATCATTGTTGTAAAACCAATACATTTTTCGCTTCGCTCAGAATCTAAAAATAAGCGTTACAAGAGATATATTATTTTAAACCGGTAAAAAATTGTTTCAATATGTTTATATTCATATCTATGTTATCATTAGAATTAAATATTGAATGACAATTAAAAATATTAAACTCGTTTATTATTAAACTCGCGTTTTTAGTTTTTAAAAATCCTAATGGTATGTAATATCACAAACTAAAATTTTTCGATTATCATTTCATAAGTAAGTCATTAATAATATTATGTAATATTTAAATTATGTAGTTCATTTAAAGCATTATGGTTATTATCTCCTGAGAAATATAATAGAGGGTAAGTGATTTTTTTTTTTTTTAAATAATTGTATTTATAATAATGTGCTCGTAATTAATAACTATTATTTAAATTGATATATATTCTCTTTAAAGGTTTAACTAGAAAATTTAACCAACAATTAATATTTTGCAAAAAAAAAGGTTCAATGAAACGTCCAATGATAATTCATATACATATTTAAAATATACATTACCTATTTAATATTTAATAAATACATAATTTGGTATATCATTATTGTTGTTGATGTTCTAATTATTATTTTATTGATATGTATGAAATTATTTATCTAGTAAAAATCTGAAATAAAAGTCTTACGTCCTAAATTTTCCATTTAAACTTATTGTGCAATATATTTTTTGTATTTTAATAAAAGATAAACCAGATAGTGATAGTAATAATTCTGATAGATAATGTGAATAACGGTATGTATTATACTAATTATTCCTATTTAAATATAAAATATGTTGACATAATGACATGAATACACAAAACAATATTTCATCACAATTTTTCCTAATTATATAAACAAAAATTTATTCATCATTTTCACCACATTGTAATATACTAATATGTCATATTTATCATTTGAATAAAACATTTTTAAATATCTTATGTATTTAAATAACAATTTTTTTTAAAAATATTTTCACTAATTTTAAAGTTCTGATAAAAGTTTAGTGCAAAGAATAAAAAGAATAGAGTATATAATATTAAATTCTATAGTAAATACCATTAAATATAAAAAAAACAAAAAATAATAATTAAAAAATTAGTATTAATTATTATTAATATAGGTACTTAATATGTTTATTACTTTAAAATTTAATATTTAATTATTCATATTAATAATTTTACCACTACAATTAACTACTAAAATCTACATGACACTGTATTTAACAGTAGCATTAACTTGTATTTTTGCCCCATTGAAATATAAGACCACATTTTGAAATACATATTTTTGACCCCCACATAAAAAATAGTTCCTTATCGGACGTTTGGTGACTTCGAAAATTACTATTTATTTGGAAGTAAGTTAAAGATCATTGTATTTAAATAGTATAAATAACGTACTAAGATAATAATACAGATTTATAAATGGTTTTTTTAATAAGAAAATATATGTGTAAATAGTATAAGGGAACAGTATAAGGTTTTGATAATACAGATGTAGTACTGTCAAAGACCACATAACATTGTTATGATTAGGGAACGAATTTACATGTATTTATATTTATATGTATGTATTTTATGAACATGCTATTTAAATTTAAAACCTGAACAGATATGTATACGATTCAGAGTATTCTTAATAGAATAAGACCAATTTTATTTTACATATTTTGTATATAATTTCATTTTTCATTTTTTTTTTTGCATATTTAATACATATTTCTAAATTTTTAATACATATTTTTGGTTTTATTACATATTTTCATTTTTTCTTCTTTACAGATCTAAAATAGTGTTAATATAATTATTATATAAAAACTATTATTAGATAACAAGTAATCGATTTCCCAATTCCCAATAAACAATAAACAGTTCACATATACAATGAAGTATTTTATCTTTGGTCCACAATTAATTTCTATAATATTATATTATCGATAACATTATTTATTACTACGGATTTTTGGAGTAAATTGTTAATTTATATCTACTTCCGTCTTCGATTGATGTCGATCAGTTAGTGTCGTGCGCGCAAACTGTTTAACTTCGTATTGCATTATAGTTTATTGTGTTTTGAATTTATATAATTTAATAAAAAAATATAAACTTACATTGAATTTAAAATAATTTTTTATAATGCCGAAAGTAAAAACACCACTAAGAATTCGTTTACAAATATACGTTTCTCAGCATAAAGATATTTTTACAACTGACGGTTCAAAACCGTTTTGTGAAAACATTTGATGAAGATAATAAAAAAATTATAATTCAAAATTAAATACCTATATATAAATTAACTATCTTTTAATAATTACATACAATTTTATAAATGCATATTCAAATAATAAATGCATATTTTTTAACATATTATTGTAATTTTAAAAGCATATTTGGAGAGTTTTTTATGCATATAAATCCGTTCCCTAGTTATGATCTACAATTCTACATCAATATCAGATTCGTAAGAAATAAACAATGATTATTCTAAGCATTCCTGAGAAATTGTTGTTATGAAAATATTTTTAACAATTTTTAGCTTTGAGAATGTTCGCTCTGGACTTCGGGTGTTGTGCTAGGCACAAGCACACATATAAAGTCCATGCAATTTGAAAAGCCATGTCCCATGTACTATGTAAAATGTAGGAAATATGTCCAGACTTATGGCATACCTGTAAATTATATTAGTTTTGAGTTACATTGTATTTTAGATTATGAGCGAAGCGAAGAATGTATTGGTATCACAAGATGTGTGATTTTTTTTTTTTAATGTCAGAAAACAATTTTACTCTTCGAAATAATGCTCCGATTTTAATGAATAGCATTTGTTTACGGTTGGAAAGTGGATGTAGTTGGTACTTTATTTAGGTCATTTTTCGAATTTCTCAATATTGACCATATGCGATACAGAATACGACGAAAAAACGCATTTTCACAAAAATTGAAATTTCAACGAATTTGATTTCAATATTTCACGATAACTCAAGTAATTCTTAAGTTAGAGACTTGAAAATGTTTATTGGTTATTCACATTAGGTATTATATATATATATATATATATATATATGATACAATTTTGCAACCGTTACGTTAATTTTTCTATAAAATATAGGTCTTTGAATATTTCATAAAATTTCGTTTTTATCAATATAATGTTTGATAAAATTAGCAATTTTGGACATTAAGGTCTGAAAATCTTCCTGAAGTTTACCCTCATATTACTTAATATCATAATATAAAAATTAATAAATAGTAATAAAATTATTAATAACAATAATAATTATATAGATAATATTATATTGTTTTAATGACTTTAGTATTATAGTCTATAGATGAATATAATTTATATACAGGTATTAGGTATAATTTTAACTTTCATGTCACAGAATAGCATTATTATATTTATGTTCAAATTACTATAATCTAAATTTCTCACAATGAATCAAATATTTATCATCATAAAAATTTAAAAAAATAATATTTAAAATTACTTAATGTATGTTAGTAATTAAAAATGGGTGGGCCGGCCCAAGACTAAACCAATTATAGAGTGGGCTAGGCCCACCAAGGCCCCCCTGGCTACGTGCCTGATTATACTTATTATATATATAAAAAAAAAGTAATCAATTTTATACAATTATACCTAAGTAAGTAACTAAAATTATTATTTATAATAATAAGTATATTATATACTATTAAATTAATTTATATTATAGGAGTAAAAAGTAAGATTATTTATTTTATAATTAATATAACCTACCTATATTATATCTAAATTTTAGATTCTGAGCGAAGCGAAGAATGTATTGGGTTTACATTGATGTGTGAATTTTTTTTCTATTCTGTAGACACTTTTATTACTCGAAATAATGCTCCGATTTTCGCGAATAGCATATGTTTCTGGTTGGAAAGTGGATGTAGTTGGTACTTTATTTAGGTCTTTTTCGAAATTCTTAAAATTGACCATAAGCGGTAGAAAAAACAACGAAAAAATGACGAAAATTTTGATCTTAAAGACTTGAAAATTTTATTGGGTGTTCATTTATATACTATATGTGTAACCTTATGGTTGCTATATTTCGTGTAGTAAAAGTGCCTTCAGACTTAAAAAAAAAAAAAGACACACATCATTGTAAAACCAATACATTCTTTGCTTCACTCAAAAACTAATGTTTAAACTCTTTATAAGAATATCTACTTTATTATTATAGTAATAATATTATACATTTTTAGTTCCTGAAAACCCTACACGTATGTATTGTAACGAACAAAACTTTATCGATTATCATTTCATAATTAAGTCATTACTTTATCTTGATACATTATATTGAAATGATTATTATTTTTACAAACAAATATTAACAAATAAAAAAAATAAAATAAAATAGAATACACTTAATCATTTTCAATCCAATATATTTTTATTTTATGGCGAAAAAAAATACAAAATTTTATATACTCGATTCCAAACAAGAAGTAACCTCTGCGGCGCCCAGTTTTCGTCGGCGACGGTCACTGTCACGCCCGACTGTTTCCACCACTACACTCAACCACATCTTCTGTTACATTTATCGTATATTATGTACAGATCGCCGCGTGCATGTGTCATGCGCACGTGATGGTGGTGTTCAGTACGGCGTGGCGGTTCTACATTCTATGTAATAATGCATTTAAAATTATGTGTTCACGTTAATTGTCGATATGAAACTAATGTGTCGCTCCCGTTGGAAACGCTGCCCAAAGTTCGTGCTTGTAGCATAGCCACGCCCATTGTGCACAACTCGGCCGTCGAGGTTACTTCTTGTTTGGAATCTAGTAGGTATAGGTAATAATTTTTTTTTTTTTTTTGTTATAGATCCGTAGGTTTGTTTGTTGCTGCTCCCCATGCTTATCTATCGTAGCACAATTCTTTCAGTCCTTTGTAACTTCCCTTATTCGTTTTCTGTATTATCTGTGCCATGTATTTTGTTCTTGAATTTCTTCTTGCAAAGTGTCCCTCAACATCTCCTTTAATTATTTTCTTTAACAAACTTCCATGCCTTAATATTTTTCTTATCATCTATATTATCTATGGCAATCCTATCATGTGCCTCTTCTTGATTGAATACTTTTCCATATTTTTTTTGTTCCTTTTTTTTTATCTAGTAATTCTTTATTCGTTACCTTCTCAGTCCATGGTATTTTAAGCATTTTCCTGCAGCACCACATCTCAAAGGTTTCTAGCTTTTTTTCCCCCGTTGAGTTTCTTGTTCAGGTTTTGGATACAAAGAACACTACCCTCGAAATCTATCTTTTTAGGAATTTATTCCTTATCTCTATGCTGATACTATTGGTAATTGATATGTGGCTTTTGTCTAAATGCTCTTTTCGCCTTTGCTACCCTATAGATTATATTTGTTTTGCTGCGACCATCCTCTGTTATATTGCTTTTTAGATATGTAAATTGTTGAACTTATTTGTTCATTGTCGATATTTATGTTGAGTCGAAACTGATTAGTTTTACTGCAAACCATAACTTTCGTTTTCTTTTTGTTCAGTTTCATTTCATACTTATTTTTTAGTATTCTATCTATTAGTACTATGGTATTTTGCAGGTAATCTTCTCTTTCCGCACAGAAAGCTATGCAATCCGCAAATCTTAAGGATCTTCTGCTATCAATTCAGTCATTGCCTCTTTAATGTACAAGTTCAATAGCATTGGTGACAAGATACAACGCTGTCTTACACTTTTTTTATTTTTGCTTCTTGCTCTTTCCCCATCAATCTGTATTATGACTGCTTGTCTTTTGTACATATTATAGATAAATATTCTATCTTTATATTTTATTCAGATTCTTATTAATATTTTAAATAATTCCTTCCATTGTACATTATCAAAAGCTTTCTCCAGGTCTACAAAAGTAATGAAGGTTTCTTTGTTTCGCTTTTCAGCGAAAATCTGTTTTTCAGTCATTATCCTTAGCGCTAAAGTCACCTCTCTGGTTCCTATGTTTCACCTAAAACCAAATTGATCTTCTTCTAGGTTTGCATCTATTGCTTTTTCTATTCTATTCTTTATTACTCTTGTTATTATTTTTGAAGCATGCGTGTTGAGGTTTAAACATCTATATTCCTCACAATTCATTGTCCCTTTATCTTGAGAATTGTTACTATAATGCCTTTCCTGAAATCATCAATTATTTCCCCGTTTAAGTACATTTTGTTACTTATATTTCCAAGTTCTTTATTTACTCTTTCACCGGCACACTTTATTAGTTCGGCTGGGATTTTGTCTATACTGAATGCTTTGTTGTTTTAAAGATTTTCTATAGCAGAATCAATTTCTGTTTGGAAGATATAGTCTCCTTTGTCTTCATCTTCTACGCAATTCTCTTCTTCTAGGACATTTCCACTAAATTGACTTGTATACAATTCTAAGTATTCTTCCCATCTGTTTACCTTTTGTTCGGCTGTTATAAGTATCTCACCACTTTTACTTTTCAGGGCGTTTCTATTCATTCTTCTTGTGTAGAAAAGTTTTTTTTACAATTTCTAAAGCTAGATCACTTCTTCCCCTTTTTAGGTACTCTTTCACTACAGTACATTGGTTATATAACCATTATACTTTGCTTTTCTTTGTATAACATTTCTGACGTGTTTGTAGTTTTGTTGATTTTCTATGTTGTTTTGGTTTTTGTATTTCCTTCTTTCGTTTATTAATTCTAAAATTTTTTCGTAATCCAGAGTTCCTTACTTCTTTCTCCCGTGATCCAAAAATTTCCTTATTCTTATTTTTTAGTATTTGTTTAATATTCTTCCATTTTTCATCTACTGTGTTATTATCAGGTGTAACTGTTATTAGCGTGTCATTAATGACTTTTTGTCATTTTTTTATTCTATGCCATTTTTTTAATTTCTGTAGGTTCTATCTCTTAATATTATTTTTCTTTTTAATATTTTGTATTTTAGTTCTAATTCCATGATTAAGAGATTATGGTCACTATTTATATCTGCTCCGGGAAATGCTTAATCCAAACAAATAAATCGTTATTGGTTTTGCAATTATAAGACAATTTCAACAAAACTGGGCTTTTGAATGCTCTTTTTAAATCAGTAAATTCGTTTTGTTGTCGATGTCTGAAATAAACATAATCATAATATTATCTGCATATTAGTTGTATATTTAATATCCACAATAACTATATAGATTATGGTTTAATGTGGCCACCCCAAAATCTTTTCTATATACGCCACTGCAAACTCGTGTTGTGTACAAAATTATAAGAGTCTCTCGCCTCTATAATTTATTTTCCCTACTCCGTAATTTCCTATTATATATCCATCATTCTGCTCTCCTACTGACGCATTCTAATCCCCTATTATAATGTCGTTTTCTTTAGCTTTTGACATCTTTTGAACTTTATCTATTTTTTCATACACTTCTTCGACTTCATCATCATCATGCGTTGTTGGTGGCATATATACTTAGATAATCGTTGTTATTGTTGGATAGGATTTATTTGTACCATGATGATTCTGACAATGCATAAGACTTTCGCTTATAATGTTTTTACCACATTGTTTATTCAGTAGGAAGCCTATTCCTGTGTATTTATCGCACGAACCTGTGTGAAAAAATTCATATTCTTCGCTCCAATGTCAATATTCAATCTTTTAATTTCCAGCTTAAGATTTTCAAATTTTTCTCCATCTTCCAAGGTATCTTACTAGGGGCGGAGTGGGAGTGAAATTTAGGCTAGGAAATTATAATTAAACCAGGCCACTGACTGTAAATTTGAATAACTACCAATTATTTTTAGTTGATTTTTCTGTTGCATAAGATAAATATTGAGAAATTCGAAAAATGACCATAATAAAGTACCAACTCTATCCATTTTCCACTAGGAAACATTTTCTATTCGTGAAAATTGGAGTATTATTTCGGGTAGTAAAAGTGTCTTCAGACCTAATAAAAAGAAAAAAAGAAAAATTAGACAAATAATTGTAAAACCAATACATTCTACGATTCGCTCAGAAACTAATATTTAAACTCTTCATAAGAGTACTTTCTTATTATAGTAATAAACTAATAATATTATACATTTTTAGATCGTGCAGTTCCTGTTTGTAAGTATTATAACAAAATAAAAATTTTTGATTATCACTTCATGATTAAGTCATTACTTTATCTGTATTCATCACATTGAAAATATTATTACTTTTACAAAAAAAAAAATCAACATACGAAATACAATAAAATAAAATACACGTAATCATTTTCAAACCAATCTATTGGTTTTACAATGATGTGTGTCTTTTTTTTTTGTTATTTTTTTTTTTTTATTGTGTAAACATTTTTACTACCAAAAATAATGCACCGATTTTCATGAATAGCTTATGGCTTCACCATAACTCAAGAAATTTTCAAGTTAGAGAGATTTTTTTTGGGTGTTCACAATGCCACTATTAGAGCTCTGCGTCTGCACGGTCTGGTTTGGACCGGACCGCGGTCCGGTCTTTTCGGTCTTTTCATTTCGTAATTAACAGTGGTCCGGTCTATTTTGGTCCGATTTTTAAATATAATAGTCTTTTTTTTTTGCAGCCTATTAGAAAATATTTAGTCTGGTCCGTCTGGAACCGTTTGGTTAATTTTTCTACTAAATACAGTACTTTGAATACAAGTATATTGTAAAATTCTCGTATTTACGTATATAATGTTTGATAAAATTGTCAATTTTTGGTATTAAGAACTGAAAATTTTACTGAAATATCCTTACATATTACTTAACCTCATACTAAAATATTAAAAAAATTCTGATTCTCAATTTTTTTTTATAGTTGTTTTAATTTCATATTTTCAGTAAAACAAAAATCTTAGAATCCATACGTAAAAATAAATAATCTGAAAACACTTTTACTACCCGAAATAATGCTTCGATTTTCATGAATAGCGAGTTTTAGGTGTAAAATTGGATGTAGATGGTATTTTATTTAGGTCATTTTTGGAATTTCTCAAAATTGACTCTAAGCAGTAGAAAAAACGACCAAAAAATGACGAAAAACGGCATTTTTCAAATTTCAACGAATTTAATTTCAATATTTTATGATAACTTAAGTTGTTTTTAAGTTAGAGACTTGAAAAATTTTTAGGAGTTCACATAGCGATTATACGTATGTGGTAAAATTTTGGAACCGTTACATTAATTTTTCTACAATAGGACGTTGAATATTTTGTAGAAAAATTAATGTAAAGGTTCCATAAAAAAAGTTTATCACATATATATAGTACCTTTTTGAAAACACAATGAAATTTTCAAGTTTCTAACTTCAAAATTGCTCGAGTTATCGTTAAATATTGAAATCAAATTCTTTGAAATTTCAGTTTTCGTGAGAAATGCCGTTTTTCGTCATTTTATCTGTTGCATATAGTCAATTTTGAGAAATTTTAAAATTACTTGAATAAAGTACCAACTACATCCATTTTTTACCGGAAACTTGATATTCGTGAAAATTGGAGCATTATTTCGGGTAGTGAAAGTATCTTCAGACCTAAAATGAAAAAAAAATACAAATCATTGTAAAACCAATCCATTATTCACTTCGCTCAAAAACTTATATTTAAACTCTTTATAATCTGTATAATATTAGTAATAAACTAATAATATTATACATTTTTAGATAATGGACAGCTACACACAAATGGTATGTGAAGTAACAAACTAAAATTTTTCGATTATCATTTCATAATAATACAGGTGTGCAAATCATAGTGTTTAATTTTAATTAGAATTTGAATGCAATGATAAACCATTGCATTCGAAAAACGATTCTGAGCGAAGTTCAGTCAGTTAATGAAGGAATTGATTAAAATTTTGACATTTTTTATTAAATATTTAAAACACAAAATTTTATCACACATATAGGGACACATATAGATATAATACATAAATGAACACTCTATAAAATGTTCTAGTCTCTAAATTCAAAATTACCCGAGTTATCGTCAAATATTGAAATCGAATTCGTCAAAATTTTAGTTTTCGTGAAAAATGCCGTTTTTTAACCTAACCTATATATATATATATATATATATATATGCACACGAATATATATTGGGTATTATACTATTATTGGATATTAAATTAAATATCGGATAATATCACAATTAAAAGTGTAATAATAATATATGGAATATTACGAGCTGCAGTAGGTATTTAGATTTTTTTGTTCTATACTGTCAGATAAGTTATTAAATATATAATTTAATATTATTTTATATTTAGTTAAAACTAAATTTTAATGTTACATTATTGTTACATTGAAAAGCAAAGTTAGTTATAAAAAAAAACGTTGTATTCATTGTATTCGAGATTGTATTTGAATATTATTTCCCACAGAATTAGAAACAAATTAGAAATTAGAAATATGATATATTTATATGTTAAACTCATTAATATTAATTCTCATTTGAATGATTTTCTTTAATAATTATTGTAATGATTAGATTATTACTTCAACCAACTAATGAACACATACATAATAATAAAATGTATTTAATTAATTTTAAACTAATACATATCTAAAATCATTAGGCACGTTATATTAATTTTTTATATATTACTTATATTATTATATATCTAAAGAGAAAATAAATAAACATTGGCTTTCTTTTCATTTCATATTGTAATATAATAATGAATCGAATAATATTATTTCATACTTTATTTATTTAAAGTTTTACTTTAGTATAATAGATAACCAAAAGAAATATTAACTATTATAAAAATATATACCTACCTATATCATTTTATATTTAGAAAAAGGATTAAAAGATCATAATAATATTTGGATACAATTTTATTCAGAAAACATAAAAACACACGGTTTGTATGAAACATTTTGATTTAATTCATTAATTTACTAAAAAAAAATTCTCTTACATAAATATACAGTTCATTATAAATTTTATTAATATTATTTTTTGGAATATTAAATAAACTTATATAAATGAAATTCATACATTATCTTTTGGAAGTTATTTCAATTCTCTCAATCAATATTATTATAAAAAAATATGTTTAACATTTATTGTTACTTACGAAATTTATTAAATATTATCTATCTGTTTTAATTTTAAATAAAGATAAAAATACACTATTGAATTATTTTTGGTCGATTATTGATATTATAATTGTTTACTGTACTGCAGTTTTTATTTTGGCTCTTTTAAATGTGATAGTCATTATTATCAACATTATTTCTTTTATATACCTGTATCTCACCGCCCACCCACAGTGGTATATTAATATTAACTCTTCTTTTTGATCGTGGACATCTTGATTCATATTTTGTATGCTTTGTTATCATTATATTAGTATATTTAAACGCTTCTTATAATTTTTATGAGAATTGCGTCAATTTTTAATGAGTCTAAGGAACAATTACCGATCTAATACAAAGTGCAGTATGTTAATAATTATTGTTCTTTCTTATCCCTTATTCCCTTTAATATAATAGTTATATAGTTATATTTGATTTTATTATTTATTAATGTTATAATATATTATTATATTTTATAAAGGTGATGATATATTGAATCCATATCAATTTTGCTTTAATTATGTTGAGCGACATAATGACAGCAATGACCAGGATGAAAAATTCGAAACATCATATAATGATTATGTTAATGATAATGAATACGAAGAGGAGGACGAATTTAATTAATTTTTTTTACGTTCTTGATCATAAATAATATTATTATATACAAATATATCACATATTAAAGTATAACATTTCTAAATAAAAATATATTCATTATAATTATAAACGTAATTTACATTAGTTTATTATAATAATTTATTAAGTAATTGATATAAATATAAATTCAAATATGTTTATTTTTCTCTTCAATAATGGTGTGTTTTTAATTATTATAAATTTAATAAATAAATAATATAATATTATATAAAAATCTTATGTATGATATATATATATTAATAATGTTAAACATTAAATTTAAGTATTCGAAGTTAACCATGGTACAATATATTTATATATATATATATCTTTTAAAGATAACATTGAAAAACACGATCTGATACTCCTGCCGCAAGGATATAGGTGTGCATATCATAGTATTTAATTATAATTAGAATTTGAATGCAATGATAAACCATTGCATTCGAAAAAACGATTCTGAGTGAAGTTCAGTCAGATAATGTAGGTATTGATTTATATATTGCAGTTTTTTCGTCATTTTTTCATCGTTTTTTCTAACAAACAAAAAAAATAAAAAATAAAATGTCAATTTAAAAAAAAAAATTGAGACTACAAAGTTTACCACATATATATAGTACCTAGCTATGAGAACACCAAAAAAAATTTTCAAGTCTATAAATTTAAAATTGCCCGAGTTATCGTGAAATATTGAAATCGAATTCGTCGAAATTTGAAAAATGCCGTTTTTTCGTCAATTTTTAGTCGTTTTTTCTACCGCATAGGGTCAATTTTGAGAAAAATCGAAAAATGACCTAAATAAAGTACCAACTACATCCACTTTGCTACCGGAAACATATTCTGTTCGTGATAATCGGAGCATTATTTCGGGTAGTAAAAGTGTCTTTATACTTAAAAAAAGAAAAAAAAGGCACACACACCATTGTAAAACCAATACATTCTTCGCTACGCTCAGAATATAAAATAATACGTCCATTAAATATTCATTATCTAAATGTCTAATAAAATGTTCTAATAAAAGTTCACATATGAAATTCAATTCGAGATGGAGATCAAAAATATTGATAACAATTAATAAGGAATGAATGATATAGAAAAATCATTGTTTACATACCATGATAATAAAATAAATAATTACAAGTATAAAGAATGATGTGAGTAGGTAATGTATATAATATATATATATATATATTTTTTTTTTTGATTAATAAAGGCAATTAATAAAAATCAACATTTTGATTAAATAATTAATAGTTTGGTCCAATAAAATTATCATTCAAACCACTCTAAAAAGTGGCCGCCTTCTAATTTCACATTCCGACGTATCTTAAAAGTAGAAAAGTTGTTTTTTCGAAATTAAACGAAATTAATATGAGTTTAATTAAATTTTTTTATGAAGGTAATATTATTATTTATTATAGTCTGTTGCCAAACTAATAATTTTTTTTTTTATAAAAAATTATATTTAGACTTTTTAATTTCCGCGAAGATATTACAGTGATTATTTATTATTCATTTAAATATAAATATTGCTAAATTACGTAATATTGTATCTTTGTGTAAATGGCCCGAAGAAAATTAAAATTACACTTTTATATCTATTTTATCAAATAAAAATTAATATCATATATTCATTTTAGATAGATATAAAATAAGTAGTGATGTGACGGAACGAAATCAAATTTAACCATTAAATATAAAAAAAAAAAAAGCATACCTATTTTATTATACGTATACGAATACATGAATTTTTCATCGTATATTTTCAATTTTTTTCGATTTTCTAATATTAATTTCTTAGTGGAAAAATACTATATTTATACGATTAGAGTTATATTTATTTTTAATCGTATACTATTAATGGATATATTTTAAAAGGCGCCAAAATAATTATCCGCGGTTAAAAATAAACCGTATTGTGACTCATGCTGAAATAATATTAATACATCACTGTAGTTTATTTAAGTAGGTATATAATACATCATTAAACTTTAGATGTGTCATAAACGACGAAGAGAGAAGGGAAATTAAAATTTGCAAATTAATTTTTTTTTTTTTTTTTTTTGATTTTCAAATGAATAAATTTAATTTGGTAAAATACGATATAAATTTTATGTTATTTCTTAATAAATAGACGTCTGATTGTATCAGTATGACGTGTACTATTATTATAAAATTATTTTTACCTACTTATTATTGCATAGTGGTTACGCAATAAATATTTAATTTAATTTCACTGGTATAGTGATATACACATTTTTAACCGAACATTTTTTATTCGTGTTTTGTCAAAAGAAAAAAAAATACGTATTTAATAGTCTAATTTACGATAAAAATTTTAACTGTTCAGTTATAATATATTTTATTATATTTATTACTCTACATAAGTTATACCTTATACAGTTATACATGTTTAAGTCATAATATATTCATGTACTTACATTATATTTTCGTTAAATGTTCATACGATCGAACAATATTTATGCACCATGCCATTTATACTCGTATTTACATCGTGACATCATGTAATAATACATTTATTTGCAAATGGGAAATGATACTTTTTTTTTGTTTACACGTTAGAAAATTTGACGTGATAATGAAAAAACGAAATAAACACTTTCGAGCTTCCAACGTATAATCATTACGCTATACTGCTATAGATAGAATGAATCCATTCTTCATTATATCTCGTATCTATAGGTTTCCCAAGAGCATTAAATTTCATATTTTTTTTTTTTTTTTTTTTTTTACGTATGATATACAAAACCACGATAAATCCCATTCGTTCCTTCTTTTCTGGTCGGAAACGACTTTGTTTTTCACTTTTTCACTTTTTCTACGAATTGATGTACGATAATAATATTATAGTTTAATACCTATATATTATATATATATTTTTTTTTTTTGTATTTGTGCACACTGTATGTCTGACGGAGTATTATAAACGTATTTTTACTGGATTTTATACCAATACCTATTCATTTTATATATTTACGTCCAGATCGCGCTAAGAATTTATCCGGGGCTTAATAATTATTAATACGATCAATATATCGACGAATGACGAGTTCTGGTGCAATTTCAAACACAACAGGTGATTTTTAATCATACAATAATTATTTACAACCCAATAATACATAAATGTCGATAGTTTAAAATAATTATTAAAAATTAATCAACTAACTGGTTGAACGTTTATTATTGTAATACAGGTATTGAATACACGATATTTTAAATATGTAAATCCATAAAAAAATAAGTTGATATATAATAATTTGAGATTTTATTATATTACTTTTGTGTATATATATATATATATCATATAAGTAATATTCATAATCCTTTGGCGATCAGATAAAATACCGTATTATAATCGATTTACGTTCAATTGTTAATTTTCATAAAAAAAAACCAAATATCACTTGTTAAATTATTTATCACCTTGTTCGTGATCATGAATAAAACGCGAAATAATCTTTATTGAATATTCGTATTGAACGATATTAAATTAAGATTATTTTGTTCGGTGTTCACTATTTAGTTTACACTCACCTCTTACATCTGAATTATTTCTCTTGCTTTTGTTACCTCATACAATAACTATAGACTTTTACCTAATATTATTGTATAGTTAAATTTCCACTTCATTATTTACATGCTCTGTAGTTCTGCTAATTCTTTATGATAACATACAATACTTTAGAAATTTACATCGATTATTGTTTTATGTAAAATGAACAATTTGAATTGCAATCGATCGTATCCAAGTATAATAAAAAGTTTAGTTCCATAAGCATCCGTCGATAATTATTAAGCGCAATATCGTCATCCAGTCATGTAAGCAATATTCTATACCAGAGTGCGTGCCAATAATAATACTAAAAATTGTCTTAAAAATAATATTTACTACGATTTTGTTGTTGTTGATATTTTCGAAATATTATTATTAATTATAAAATTAGTCTACGAACTACGGATGACGTGTATCATAATGTCAAATTCATACGCGGTAGGATTTTATTCGGATATTATAATTTACTAGCTGTCCTTGGATACAGGTTCGCGTGAAAAGCTTTACCACCAACATAGCTGCCAGTGGAATACTGGTGAGGGTGAAAAGCTTTACCACCACCATAGCTTTTCCGCTACCATAGTGTTCGGGTACATTGAGCCC
>JAIUCT010000019.1:6985761-7026987 GCA_021307375.1 Tetraneura akinire | reverse complement strand
TTTTCCGCTACCATAGTGTTCGGGTACATTGAGCCCGGCGGAAGTAGATTTTTATCGGATATAATGATTAAAGTATTTTACCCGCCTCCGGCGGATTGAAGGGCGTTCGCAATCTAGTGGTCCTATTCACACTCTTTTCGGGTGAACACTTTTTGACCGATCACGGTAATCCCCCCACGCGGAGTACGCCTTCGGCGCACTCACTTACCCCGGTCGGGTTTCAGTGGGATACAGAAGGTTTGCGTGAAAAGTTTTACCACCACCATAGCCGCCAGTGTAATACCGGTAGCGCCAGTACTATATTTTTTAACTATAACGACGTATGCGTTCGAACAATTATCGTTTATAATATAAGCCAACGACCACGATTTGTATATAAATCATACGTATAATTTTACAGAGTCGAGAATCGATACGTAGAAATATAATCGGTGACATATCGATATAGTGTATAACAATTATTATAAGTATTTAGATAGTTTCAAAAAAAAAAACGGAGTATATAATATTAAGGGTATAATAAACGATTAAATATATTAAATCAAAGTATAAGTATTTTCAATGTAAAAAAAAAATAACTCAAATAAGTCAATACGTTCTATGTCAGTGGTAACTGGTCACACACGTAGTGAAAGTGGGAAAAGTTGAAATAACAGTGGTAGTAACATTATTATATTAAGGTTTTTCCCTTAATAAAAAATCAAATTACCATCAAATTACATTCAATTTTATTATTACCGTATTAAAACAGAGTATAATATTAAAACCAAATAAAAGTATTTTCATTGTAAAAAAAAAAAAAAAAAAAATAACTTTAAACTAATATAACCGTTTAATATTATTCCATTAGTAAAATGGACGTGTGAAAACGTAAAATATTACGTCGAATAATATTTTTGGACGGTAGCGAGAGAGAGGTAGGCGTTTATCGGTTTTCGGGAGCGGCAAGCGCAAGGTAGGCTCGACGGACTCGTTATCGCGAGCAGTCGGAAACCGGCCGGCCCGTTATCACGAACAGAAAAACAGAATATTATTTCCATTAGTAATACCGGCGCTAATGCGCATGCGCGTACAGGAGAGCGCCGGAAAATTAACAAAAATAAAAAAAAAAAAAAAATCGGAACACGGTCCGCCGCCGATGGATCGGGATTCGAACTTTCGGTGCCCTGTCTAACCTAGCTTCCTAACTTGCCTACCTATCGAGTGCGCCACTACGGATCGTTGAAGAATCGTCGAAAATCGGTGTATTTAAACTGTTTCGCGATATCGAAAAATCCTCAAAATACGACGGAATATCGAGCGTAACGGACGGAGACCCGTATACGAAGGGTCCGAAAACCGTTTTCGACGTTAATTTATTGAAAAACAGGGAGAAAAAGCGAAAAGGGGACGGGAATAACGTTTCGAAAAACATACGATATCGCGACGTATAATTTACGGTTTACCGCGCGCAATTCCGTTATCACGCGTTAGAGTGAGATAAGGACCGGCTGTTTATTTTGTTTGTTTATTTATGTTTTGTTTGCTCATGGAAAGTTAAATAATTAGCTAAAAGTTAAAAAAGGCGATTTAAGAAAAAGTTTCGCGTGAAAAATTACGAAACCGATTTTAATAGAAGGAAAATAAAAAGTTGACCGCGAAACGTGCGAGTTTCGAAGACGTACGACGAACGGTAGAATTTATATACGGAATATAAGTAAAAACCTCTTCTATGACGGAGTTAGCGTTTTATTATAGTAGACTATCGTGTAAAATAATAATTTATTATGTGTTTTAATTTGAATTAAATCACATATTTCTGGTAGGTAAAAAAATTATACATTTATCTAATCTTGAACATTTACCTGACTTATCCATTACGGTAAGTCGTAAAAAAATATACGTTTACTCGCCAGTTTTCCATTATAACGATCCCTGTTCCAATGAAACTTCAAACTAGCCTAGTATACAAGAATGTATCAGTTTTGCCTATACGAAACGCCGTGTAAGTTTTAATAATATTATTGCGAAGGTGATAAATTTATTTTCTTAATTCATTGTAAGCGATTTCAACACACTTAAATATTCAATCGACTGGACTTTTCATAATTTTCGTAATTATGACGTTATGTTTTTGAATAAAGACGCAAAAATTAAAAGTAGGTACCTAAACTAGAAAAGAAATCACAATATTATATTATACATTACACAGAATAATGAATTATTGGTGGCAGACACGAGGTCGTAAAAAAATGTTTATAGAAAAAAGGTCGTCATATTATGACAATATTGTGATCACTCTGTATATACCACACGATATTATATTAAATAGATTATGATACAATCATAATAATTAAATATGGCGCAAGAATCGGCGGTTAGGTTAGGCGCCGTCGACGATTTTTATCGAAATTCACTCTATTAATAAATTATGCTCAATTAAATTATCATTAAAATATTATAAATTAATATGCTAATTGACCGCGACACCTATCCACGGCGCACGGCATTCGTCCAAGTCCTGATGATGTCCGCCACGCGGTGATATATATCTAATTGGCGATGATTTACCTACATTGATTAATATTTTTCATTTAGATTTTATATTCAGAATTTATGTCCGCCCGATATTATCAAATTTAACGTTTTAAATATAAATAAAAGTATTAGGTACTACAGTTTACGTTGACATTTAGTTAAAAATATTAACATCATTTTAAGCGTATTACGTATTTTATTATTCGATTACAGGACAAAAATTAAAACGTCTTGTGTTCATAATTATTTATATATTACGTATAAACAATAATACGGATATAAATCTTGTTATAAAAACATAATTTTTACGCTATTATATTTTTTTTCTATATTAACGCAAGAAATGTAAATTAACAATGAGTTGCCAATTTGTTTTTGTCAAAAACTTTTCATTCATCAAATACTTCTTGATTTAAATAATAGTATTTATTATCGTATATTGTAATAATGTATTAATAGGTATATTTTTTTTTTATATTATTGTAAAACGTCTATGATTAAAACAGAATTATTGGATTCTGAGTCTAGTGTTTGTCATTTTTTCGTTATTTTTTATATTTAAAACTATTTTTTGAAACAGTAAACGCGTAGTCCGATTTCCACGGATATTATATATATATATATATATATTTTATTTAGGGAAAAAGCTAAATTTGCCAAAGTATAATTTTGACGAATTTAATTTCACGTATTTTATATTATAACGTATGAAATATGGAAGTCATAGAGATAAAACAATTTTATTGAATATTCATAATTTATTTAAAAAAATTTACATGCACGATACTATTTTCGAACTGTTATTTTGATTTTTATAACTAAATTACTAAGTTAGGTCATCATTTTAATCAACAATTAATTATTATTATATTAGATTAAACTTTTTACATAAGAAAATGATAATAATTTAAAACCGCTTTCAAATTTTAATTTATAATAAAACACTATTCAAACTACATCATTATCCTTTCAACAGCTGTGTGCCTGTGTACGACATATTTTAAGTTTAGATTGTAATTTGAGTTCACGTATAATTATTTTCGACGTAATATATTATATATTATTTCATTAATAGAATTTGATATTATTATATTGTTATTTTTGTATATATAAATAATGTATGCTTTAATATTAAATACAAATATAAAATAATAACATAAAAAAAAGAGAATCGACTTGAACAGCTTGTTAATATGCTACACAATAAAAATATATTATAAAGATTAAAAAATTATAATAAAGTGGAAAATACATATTACAATATGTATGAAATATTAAAAATGTGTACTTATATATTCGAGCCAGAATTATCCGCCACCGTCAGTAGTGTATTCTTCCATTGCAATCATATCATATGATTTTATTAGGTACTTTATTTTTATAAACTATATTTAGGATAGTGAATTTAGATTACAGCAGGAAAACCATTAAAGTTGATAACAGTATAGTATAATATGACATTTAAATATTTAATTTTGTTAGTATTATGTTATTACAATTAAGTATTAAAAATCAGGCACGTACACAAAAAAAAAAATTCGGGTGGAGTTCACAGGGCAGATCAAGTTACTTATATATAAAATTTACTGTAAATGTCAATATTTAATATATTGTTTATTAAATAGGTACTATAATTTTTTAAAAAATTTCAGTGGGGATTCGAATCCCTAAAACTCCCCTTGTATAGGTGCTTGCTAATATGATGTATGTTATAAATTAAAATTATTCATTACGATGGTTAGAAACATATTAAAAACTTATAAGGTTAGGTTACCAGAACAAATGTGTATATTATTATGGTATTATTTGGTTGGAGCTATTTAACAAAGTACAACAATTTTGTACGTACTTGAAATTTGTTGTTAACCGATAACATAAGATATATCTAAGTTCTAATATAATCATTAAACATTATGTATTGATATTAAACTACTATCCATTTATTACTGTATTTTTTTTTTTTAAAAAAAGCCTTGTTTTAAATTGCTTAATTATTAATAGGTACACAAAGTTAATTTATCTGTATTTTGTGAGTTGTGACTAAGTTATAAGTACAACTGTTTCTAGTATCTAGTACTATTTTTTATTACATTTATAGTTGTTTTTCGTGATTTATTCGATGTATATACATACGATCATCTTTTGTAAGATATTAATCTTAAAGCCATTATTATGCGACAAGCACGTCAGGATGCAATTATTTTATTTTATAATTATTATTATGTCATTAATGTTCAAATGAAAACTGTATATAAAATATAACACGGATCATTACTAATCTAATTTAAAATTAAAAGATTAATAATTATAATATTATGCTCTTGTCGTTTATAATATAAAACTGAAGGTTGACAAACAAAGTTATTGGTTTACTTGTTGAAATGTTAAATTTATTATTATCTAATATCATTATTAAATTATATATTTGAATTATATATATTTTTTTAAATTGTATGTAAAAGTTCGTCTTATTTCATCGTGCTATTTAAAAAAAAAAAGCATATAACAAAACCCATTTAATAAATGTCATATTTTAACATATTACATAATTTATTTCAGTATAATAAAATTTGATTTTCATTTCATAAATGATTTATCTATTTAAAAATGTTATTTTATTGATAAATTCGTCGAATTTTATGACGATTTTTTATGTCAAATATAATTTTATTGTAATATCTAATTATATTATTATTACAATTATAATTTTACTCAGTAATAAATAATGTGTATAAAATAAAAATAATGACGCGATAAATAAATATTATATAAGTTTATTAACTAAGTATTATACATTACATAAAATATAACGACGTTGTGAAAGTATTTTATAATATAAAATAATAATGTTCATTAAAAAGAAAAAGAAAAATTATATTTAAATCTTGTTTTGCAATATGTTTTTTTAAAAATTATACTCGAATGATGTTTGTTTTATGAAATAAATACATTATTTCGAAGCTCTGTTAAATTTTAATATTATTAATAGATAGTATACAGTTATCTAAATATAAACTCACACATTTTCCTCTATGGTCATAGATTTCACTGAGTATAATACGATTATAATGAAATAATTATATATTTAACTTACTTTTACCAACATTTTATAGTTACACTTATTTAAGATAAAATAATTATAATGATTTCAAATCAATAAAATTCGATTTTTCACACTAGGCATTTAATTATTTACTATTATTTACAATTGTGTATTTATCTTTGATAAAAAAATAAAAGTCTAAAATTATGTAATAATGACTAGGTACATACAAATATATTGATTACACTTATTTATTCAAAATAATAATAATATAATATTCACTAATGTTATTTCGTTGAATAAAAGTTAGAATTATTGTGTTATTCGACTATTATGCTGTGTAAATAGTCCAAGAGGAATTTGCAAGGCCACGTAGACTCTAATTAAAGTACACGTCTCATTGGTGAGGTGTAGGCTTAAATGTGGAATTCTATTACTCTTTAATTAGAATCTGCAAGGTCTCGGAGCATTCTCCATTGGACACTTATTGTTCATTGTTTTAATGACATTTATTAGGTAGGTACTTACATTTTTTTAATAGAAACATTTTATCCAAATTATAGAACTTAAAAATACAATTACTTATTAAAACCTAACATTATTTTACTTTTTCTTTCAGTTTTCACTTTTACGAGTAGGTAATTATCTTAATTTTGTAAATTTGTATAGACTTTTTACCAAAAAAAAAAAAAATTGTATTTAATACAATTTTGGGGCTATTGTAAATTGCGTCCAGTATATTTTGCGATAAAATTTCCATGTAATAAACGAATCCTACGTATTTAAGTAACCTTTTTTCATTTAATATATAATAATATCACATTTTTATTTCATAAATTTGGCGACAGACAAATCGTGTCGATCGCAAACATAATATAACAGATAAAAAATATCAAAATGGGACCTCCAAAAAGAAATTGCATCATATGAAAATAGTTATTATCTAATTTATTAACCACGACAATCATAAAATTCCATCATTTTATTTTAAATGTAACGTAAATAAAGCTTAAAATTTTATAATTTATTATTAAAATGTATATTATTTAATTTTGCATATTTATTTTAATAATAATTTTTGTATAAACATATTTAAAATTAAAGGATAAGAAAAATGTGACCTCTGGATAATATTAAATGTATATTATAAAAATAATATTACCCTATAAATACATTAGGTATACTAAATTGAACTTCTATTTAAAAATTGGTTGGATGCAATTTATTATATAGAAATATTAGCTTGAAATGTATACAAATTGTATCTATCATTTTTTACATTTTTTTTGCTATTGGCTGTGTAATATTTAAGTTACCATGATTTTATTGCTATAAATACCTACGAAAGTAAAAATAGATTTGAAGCAATATACACATAAATAAATAATAATTTAAATACTTATCAATTATGTATAAATGTTTAAAGAATTTAGTTTAAAATTTATTAGTAAAAAAAAAAAAAAAAAATACATTTGGTTTAATATAGATTTTTTAAATTAGCTTTATACATGTGCATGCGAAGAATATAATATTGTCGCAACTATTTTTCTTTAATGTTGCAGATCGTCAGGCGTTTATACGAAAATAGATATATCCTCAGAAGTCAGCAATATTAAATTTAGTTTCCAGTAGTCGAAAAACACATTAACTGTAAATAACTGTACAACGTTTCTTGTCATAATACTTGTCATATTTGATGTTTTCATCATATTAAAATAAAATATTATTATTTGTAATATTAAATTTTATATGAAAATCTCTTATAAAATACATAGAAAAATGCCAATTGTAAATTATAATTTTAAATAATAATAATAAAATATGCAAATATTAATTATTTTATTACAGATTAGAAATTACCATAATATAATAATTTTAAAAAGTTTATTTAAATGATTTATGTAATAATATGCGCAATATGTATATATTTTTATTTATAATTGTTACGTTAAAATATTATTGTTATCAACAATATTATAATAATTAAACTACCTTTACTTATATTTGTATAAAATATACCTAAATGTATAACTGATTTCTGACTTATATAAAAATTTTCACAAGTTTAAATATTTTCCTTTGTATATTATTATATTAGCATAAAAATTAAATTATTGGCAGTTACTAAAATTTATGAAATAATAAAAATTATACATGCATGAAACAAAATATAATTATGAATTTTTAATTTTTAACTTTTAATTTTTATAACAATAATTTATTATCTATTGGATACCTGAAGGCTAAATATTATTATTACGGTAAATTAATGTTTGGTAAAAAAATATTTTAGATTTATAAAAAAATTATAAATATCTATTACAAATAAATATTTAATTTATTTACTATCAAAAAAGTATGTATAATTAAATAAATAATATAATTATATTTATTTATTTACAATAAATGATGATAAAAGAATTAGAACTAATAGTTTACAAAAAGTATAGGATATTTATATGACCTTTCGTCCGAAATTTGTTTAATTTCATGAACATAAATATATTTTATATGAATAAAAATCAATTTATTGTCCTTAATTTACTTGTATTCGTATATATATTTCCGATAGCTATGCTAATTGGTCGAAACTAAAATTAAAAATATTGTAAAACATATATTTTTAAATTTTATTAATATAATTATAATGAATGTTAATGTACATATCACTTTGAAAAATAATTTACCAATAACTTCGCAAATAAATATAAATAAAAATTATAAATAACTCATTTTGTAAATATAAAATTATTTTAAAATATTCATTAATTAATACTTTTATATAGTTATATTATACGTAATCAAATATGTTTTAATATATTATAATATTATTATGAAAAACTTTTTTTTTAAGATTAATTCATTTTCTATTAAAAATTAATTTAATATTAAAGTATTTTAATATAATACTGTATAAATTATTTAAATCAGTGGAACAAATTAATGAGCAAATTTATTTGTCAATTCGAAATTTATAATATATTATTAAAGAACGTAAATTAATTACTTACATTATATAGTTTGAAACATATTTTGTATTAGTTTATTTTTAATAATATTTTTGCCTATTTGTTTTCCAAAATGACTTTTAGATGTTTTCTACTTGAATGTTATATAGACGCGTTCTTCATAGGTTAAAGTCACAATGATCATAACATTTGGAGAGGTTTTTTTTAAAAAAAATTATATTTTGAAAATTGTAAGTACCACGAAAAATACAATTTGATCATATCGAAATATTCCGAATATACCGAGGAATATACCTACCCAACAAATACATATTAATAGATATGTAAGTAGTCTGTATCGTAAATTAACCGAAATACTCGTACTGAGAAGAACTATCTGCGTTGACCGAGGACGGAGAAAAAAAAATGTTTTAAAATAATAATAACATAAAAAAATAAATCATTATTATATTATAATATATAGATACTAATTGTTTATATAATATCAATTTTTACTAAACAAAATTTGGTAATAATTTATATTTAACTATATTGTTTTAGAAATCGTTTGATAAAAATGTTTCGTTGAAACAAAAAATTGTAGCGACCCATGTGGCGACGTAAATGTATATCCATAATATTATATAATATTATTGATATTATATAGACACGATACAGAATAAATACATAATGATAATATTGTTTGGGGTTAAAAAAACTAAGAAATTCGTTTAGATGATTAAAATATGTAAAGATTATTATTATTATTATTATTATTATTATTATTATTATTATTATTATTGTGATAATAATAATTACGATAATATAATATTATTATATAATAATTCAATATGAATAATAATAATAATAATTTAATGATACGAGCGGCGGCGTGTTAATTGAAATGAAATCACGTTGGCGGCGGCCGTTTTTGACGAATGGTGGCGAATTTCGCTGCAATGACGGCGCGCGGTGGCGGAGATTTTCGCGCGCGCGGCGGTCCTTCTAAAAATGGACCCTGACCGGTCCCCGGGTACGACGAAGAAGAATAATAATACGCGCGCCGCGCGGAAGAAGGAGAACGCCGCGCGGACTGCAGCGGCGGCAAGCTGCCGGACGACGTGCGGCTTGACCAATCATGGAGTTTGTGACGGGTACCGGGATCGCGTTGCAGACGACCGACTGCGGTATCCGCGACCGAAATAGAAAAAACGCCCAAGGATACCGCGGTGACTGCGGTAAGTGTATGTGTGCCCGCGCGATACACCTATGGCATCCCATAATCATACATTATAATAATAATAATAATGATAATGATAATAATAATAATATAATTATTTGCGGCGTCGGTGGGGGCGGGCGAGCGGTTGGTGTGTGCGCGACCGGTAGTAGGGGTCGAGGGTTTTTCACATGCTGAAGCTCCGGGACGATCACATCGACCGTTCATTCTACGTCTCAACCGCCGAGTAGGTATCTACTATTTACGCACTCTGGATACGAACATATAATATATATATTATATTATATGTATTATATTATTTTCCATCTGACAATAATATAATATTTTGTATTTATATATATATATATATGTCGTATATTGTGTTTTAGAGTGGTTTTATATCGCTGTAAAATAACAATATTATAATATAAATACTATTTATATACATGTATATGTATACTACCTGATAGCATAGTGTTTTGCTGTTAAAAAATTCAAAGTGTGGTGTGTGTGTTTTTATTCGTTTTTAAAATAAATAAAAAAATTGTGTTTTTTTTCCAAGTGCTTCGGACGCGTTTGTTAATTTGCCGATAACATAATATCTACGTTTAATAACGTTCGCAAAGTGTCGCTTTTTTTTTTTTTTTTTTTTTTTTATCTTGATAATATACTATATAATATTTTATAACATATACTGTTTTGTGCGCAACATATTATTTTGTTTCTGTTTTGTTCATTTTTCCTTCATTTTGTCCGACCAGACTACACCGCTGCGGTAGTGTTTCACCACGCCGGAACACCAAAACGGACGTCGACCATTCTGGTATATTATTTTTTATCATTTTGTTTGCCGTGTGATCCATACGCACGTATACATACGATTGTATATCCTACCGCAGTCGAATCCCGACGAGAAGTTCGGTATCACCGGCGTCTATATTTTATACCGTGGTCATTGTACATCAAATCTATGTTGATAATATTCGGGTTCGCGACTTTCGCTGTCGCGTACATTATATACAATAAATTTAATACGTATATAATATAAAACATTGTTTCCGATATATAAATACGAGTATATATGTGTATACGTTATATATATATATATATATATATACGTATATTTAAATTGCTTTAAATTTCTTTTTGTAACAGGGTTCACTTTTTATTTCGCGTTTCGACCTTGGTTCAGAATAATATATTATTGAACTTTTACGTCGGTAACGCGTTACCTAGGTATATATAATATAATTTACGTAACACCACACGGCGTGGTGTGAACGTATAATTTTTTCTTCTGTTAAAGTTATCGTGTGCCGTGTCCGGGGTTACCGAAAACCCGTGTGGCGGTTATCCTAGACACCAATTTTCGCGGTTTTCGTCGTCCGTTCATATTAAAATTCTATCTAATCCAATCTGCAGAATGTGATTTAATTTTTTTTTTCCTCGTACGTATACACAGCCGCATGTCTAATTATAGAATTTTTGTTGTTTTCCATTTCTCTTCCCTGCGCACTCTGATCGACCACGAAATGTAGGCCGTCGAGTGTCATATTTCGTATACGGTTCGACATTTTGGACGTTATCCAACGCTCGATTATTTATAATATTTTACGACCCGACGCGTAAATACGCGGACGGAAATCGACACGTTCGCCATACATTCGTTAGCATATAATTATAATACATTACAATTGTATCTGGTGCGAACGCGTTTTACTTGGTTTATTCGCGCACATTTTCATCGTTCATCGCGGTAAATCGTATATCTCGATTATAAACGTTATCGAAACGCGTTTCATTCCGACGTCGTACTCGATTCACCGCGTACTCGAAGAATATTTATGAAATCGCATAATATCTACCTCGGAAATCGATCCGACCGGATATATTAATTATTCTAAAAGGTACACCGTTCAGCGGATTTATTATTGCAAATACCGACGCGAGCGTGCGCTCCCGACACGCGACGTGTGTTTTGCCGTTTCCGTTCGATCTATTTTCGGTCCGCACAATAATGCGGACGTGTCCACCGGGGTTTGCATAATTTGGCTCCGGATACTGTCTTTCTAATAATACCCGCAGCTCCAGGCACCTCAAATATGCGATAAAACGTTTTTTGCTTGGAAATAAAACGAAATTAAAATATCAACCGTGTCACCAGCAGTGGCGATCTTTGGGCGTCTTTATATGGGATTTTATAGTCGTACACGTGCGCGTAGAATATTTTCCGGGTTGTAGCTGAAAAAAAAAAAATACGAAACGCTATATTATACATTATGCGATGTAATATTATTATAATATTATGACTAACGTACGCGTTTAATAGTCCAATCCCGTTTTTTGATTGTCTCGTCTTGCACATAATATTACACCTATACTAACGTCTAGAATAAGAAATTTAAAAATATATTTCGAAGTTTCAGCGACATAGTAATATTATTTTATGTATGAAATACTATAATATAATTAATCGTAGACACATTATTATATTATTACCATAACCGCATGGGCTATACAATTTGCACGTTTTATTATTACAACAACACTAAAAGCACGGGAGCAATGACACGGGTATATTATAATAATTATTTTTCTATTGGGTGCATTGCAGGTGTGTCGCAAACAACACCATAAACAAAAGGGTCGTGTGACGTAAAAACCGAAAACATATTCATAAACGTTTACTTTTATTCTAAGCCGCCAAGATGCCGCGTGTAGTCAAACAAGAAGGCGATGATCCAGATCCGACCCCATACTTGTTCGTTTCTCTTGAACAGAAGAGAATCGATCAGACCAAACCCTACGATGCGAAAAAGGCCTGCTGGGTGCCTGACGAGGAAGACGGTTTCCTCCAGGGAGAAATCAGAGGTACAAAGGGTGAATTGGTTACCGTCGCGTTGCCTAATGGAGAGGTAAGTCATTTTCCAAATAACGTTTATTTTTTAAGTTTTATATTATATAATATGAATTGAACGGCCATAGGAATAATATTAATGGTTAATAATTAATGGTCATAATAATTTCGTTTAAATAGTACGTATAAAGAACAATTAAAAAATACAAATTATATTGTTTTCATAATATAAAAATAAAATGTAGGATTTAAGAAATTGCTATATTATTTTTACATTTATTCGGAATTAAAATAACATCTTAATTATAATTTTTTATACTTTGTACCTATTAAATATTTTAATTATCTGAATCTGATAACATTATATAAATTATATAATATAAATATATAAATATATAAATTAAAATTAAAATTAAATTTTTATGAATATTATAATCTTATAATGATATAAAAAAATATTTATAATATTAATAAAAAATGTAAATATATTTATAATATTATATATAAAATTAAATCTAGCTTACAAAATATAAATTATGTAAGTATTATAAGTTAATGTAAGGCCAGATGAAAAGTTTTGATGCGTATACAATTTGTTGGGTTTCAATGTTATACACTGTTTTTGGATCGAATAGGAAAAAGCATTCAAAAAAGATAATGTGTATCCAGTGAATCCTCCAAAGTTTGAAAAAGCTGAAGATATGGCTGATTTGACTTATTTGAACGATGCCAGTGTGTTGCACAATTTGAAGCAGCGATACTATTGCAAATTAATTTACGTAAGTATTAATTCCGGTTATACTAATATAAATCTTCTATGGTATATCAGGTGAAAGATTTCAAAAAGGACCAAGTGGGCCAAGTGAACCCACCGAAGTTTGAAAAATGCGAGGATATGTCAAATTTGACTTATTTAAACGATGCGTCTGTATTGTATAATTTGAAACAAAGATATTACCATAAGCTCATTTACGTAAGTTTTAGGGTAGCCAATGTAGGAGGCTACGTTCGTAATGTTTGGATTTTGAAACCCGTTTGGACTATTCCTAAGTTGCCCACTTCCTTAAATTACCTTTTTCAATTACAATAGAATGCAATTTTTAGATTTCCTATGTTTTTAACATTCTTCCTTTAGAATATAAATTAATCCAATTTTATTATAATTTAAATTAAAATAAATAAATTTAAGTAAAACATTTAATAATGTGACAATCTATAATTTTACATGCCCTATATTCAGTTAGAAATATTTAATTTAATTTTCATTATTATTTATTAATTTATTATTCATTGGATATAATTATAATATATTTTAATTTTAAACTATAATTATATTAAAATATCATTTTAAACTTATTTTTAAGTTTATAGTTCTATAAAATATGAATTATTTTATAGTAAATTGATAAATATTATATCATATTATTTTAAGTTTAATGAAAATTCAGTTATCCTTTGTGTCTGTTGCTTTGCTTTCTCTGTCGACCATAAAAGGACATTGGATCGACAGTTCTAGGTGAACACTGTTCAAGAGAACAACACCTATTGGCTTCTATAGAATACAACCTTATTGAATTAGTATTTTAGATGTACCTATACCAATCATTTAATTGACTAATTTTTATTGATGATATTAGATTTGTTGAATATTTCTTTATGTTTGTACAAGAGATATATTAATGCTGAGGAAACTAATTATTATTTTAATTAAGAAACTTAATGCATTGATAAAATACAATGCTGAAATTATTTTATTTAATATAAATATATCTCTTGTCAGTTTTTACACGTAATATCCGTATAATATAATCATTATTTATAAATTAATTTTTTAATTTTTCTATTTTTAGACCTATTCCGGTTTGTTCTGTGTTGCTATCAACCCTTACAAAAGATTCCCCGTATACACCAATCGTTGCGCCAAATTGTACAGAGGCAAGAGGAGAAATGAAGTACCACCTCACATTTTCGCTATTTCTGACGGCGCCTACGTTAACATGCTTACAAGTTAGTAAATATACATTTAATATTTTAATGTAACATTTAGTTATTTAATATAACCTTAAAAATTAGGGTACAAATTAAATTTATCTTAATAACTCCATACATTTTGAATTTTTTCAGACAAAGAAAATCAATCTATGTTGATCACGTAAGATACTTTTTCTATTCGTAATATAAATTATCGGTATATTAATGTTCCATATTTTATTATTTAGTGGAGAATCAGGAGCAGGAAAAACTGAAAACACTAAGAAGGTAATTGCATACTTCGCCACTGTCGGAGCTAGTACCAAAAAAGAAGAAGAAGCCGCTGGAGGTGTTAAAAAGAAGGTGATTTTAGGAACTAAACATTACTTGTAATTGCTGTATTTTTATAATTGTATAACTTTTGTACATTCAGGGTTCTTTGGAAGATCAAGTTGTCCAAACTAACCCGGTATTGGAAGCATTCGGTAACGCTAAAACCGTTCGTAACGACAACTCATCTCGTTTTGTAAGTTTAACGTTTGTAATAGATAAATCAATTATTAATCTATATTATATTATTTAGGGTAAATTTATCCGTATTCATTTTGGCCCGTCTGGAAAATTGGCCGGAGCTGATATCGAAACTTGTAAATATACACTGTTTTTCGTATAACAATAATTATATTGACTATATTTAAATCACTTATACATTCATAATAACTTAATATGAAAAATATCTATATAGACTTATTGGAAAAAGCTCGTGTCATCTCCCAGCAAGCATTGGAACGATCTTATCACATTTTCTATCAAATCATGTCTGGATCAGTTAAAGGCGTTAAAGGTATTAAATAATGATATCATAAAAGATATTTTTCTCGATAATGAAGAATATTTTTATCTTAAAATATTTAGAATATGTTTAATTAAATACAATTTTATAAAAATGCTGCCATACATATTACAAGGGTGGTAAAAGGGGAATCTTCGCGGGGAGGTAATTTATGATATTTAATGGTCAAGTTATTTCGGTAAAACTAGGCGAAATATTAGTTTATTCGATACTAACCGATTTTGAACCCGAATACTAATTTGCTGTTGAACATAGAAATGTGCATGCTGAGTGAAGATATCCACGACTATTACTACGTAGCACAGGGAAAAACTACCATCCCTGGTATGGATGACGGAGAAGAATTTCAATTGACCGACGTAAGAACCTCTAATCGGTCTTATTCGTAATTTCCTAAGATTATCCTTGTCCATTTCTCCCTGTACTGATATTATTCTTCGAAATGCTAGAAAATCGTAGCAAGTGTAGATATTGTAGAATAGATTTAGCCTTTTTTTTATTTTTTATATTTTTTTAGAAAACCTACAAGTTTACATTGTAAATATATTTACCAGCTGTACACTACACAACTAGTACAGGCTTAACGTCTTCATATACTATGACCGTATTTTTGTATTATATTATATTTAATTCAAGGCAAAAATAGTATCATATTTTTAAAAGTGTGATTTTTTTATTTTTTGTTAAAATGAACTGTACACAATATAGACCGACCTACAACATATTTAATGACATTAGTTGTAGACGTGTAAATATTTAATTACATATTTTAACATCTTACAACCAGTTTTAAAATACCTATCAAAAGTAGTGTATATGTGGTTGAAACTATTTTTACCTATAAAATAGTTTACATTTATATATTAGTTTTTAATTAATGAATTAAACTTTATTTAAATATTAATTTTACAAAACCCATACACTACTAATTTTAAACATGGGTATTTGATATTCATATATAAGCATGGTTGGATATTTATTCCAGAAGTCCAGAAAGTTCCAGATTTTTTTTGATTTTTTATACTTTACCCAAAATATTTTAAAATATATGTGTAAAGAATTTAATTATTTTTTAGTAATTTTTTTTTTTTTTTTTTTTTGTGGACTTCTGGAATTAATTTTCTTTTACGTAGTATAAATAGATCTAAAACTGAATGTGTTATGTAAATGAGATATATAAGACTACTTGATATATCAATTTTACTTTCTAAACCCAATGCATGACAAATGGGGTTTGTTTTTTTAACCAGAAATGTGTCTCCTGTCCAACAATGTAAACGATTATCATTTCGTCAGCCAAGGAAAGACTAGTATACCTGGTGTTGATGACGCGGAAGAGTTCAAAATTACCGATGTAAGTCTTTCCCTCTCCACTCCTGTTAAAATTTGAATATGCTCATTTGGTTTTGTATCAGTTCTTAAATTAAACATGTTAAATTTTGATTAAATATTAAATCAAAGTGCATTTCAAATAAATATCCTTTTGATTTTTTCCTTCCATCAATAAATAATCTCAATATACCGATAGCTTGATTGTTTTGGCTAAATTCTATTGTGATTACCAGCAGCGTATATAATAATATAATGTATTGAAAATTGAAGTGAATTGTAAATTTATGCAATTTATATTTAATTCTTGTATTTAGTTATAGACATTTATATTATTTTGTTTCGTTTTTATTTGTTTGAATCTGTATGATTTTGTGATACCTAATAACTGTTTTATGCATCTTGCACGCAGAAATGACTTTTTTGAGTAATCGAATCGGAGACTACTCTTACATTAGTCAAGGTAAAACTCGAATACCTGGCGTAAATGATGGTGAAGAATTTCAAATAACTGATGTAAGTGTCTCCGGGGTTGCTTTAAATTTTCATAATGTGCTTCAAACATATAATATTGCGAATAGGATACAAGCATAACTGAGCCAATAAAAAGCGATTTATTTTTAGAGGGAATAAAAATAAATAAGTAATATATGATTGAATACCATATATTAAAAAAGGTATATCATATTTTGAGTGTAATTGTCTATTATTATTTATATTATTAGTATTACTGGATTTTATGTAAAAAATTGTGATGTCAAAAAATTATTTTATTGTGTATGTTAGCGTGTATTTACGTATTAGCATAATGCAAATATTTAAAATTATATTTGTCCTATATTAATTATATTAATATAAAACATTTATTTAATTTAAAATGCAACATTATTTGAATAATTCAATGCACATTTGGACAAGTATGATTTTTGTAAAATTAATGTTAATTCTATATTTATTTATATTACTAATAATTTAATTATCTTTCTAATAAATATTTCTTTGTAACTTGCTTAATTGAAATCGCTTGCTTTGGCAGAAATGTGTATGTTATCTAACGACATCTATGATTACAACAATGTATCTCAAGGAAAAATCACTATTCCTGGAATGGATGACGGAGAAGAGTTTATCCTTACCGATGTAAGTCTTATACTTAAAGAATCTTAAATAAATTCAAGCATAAAAATGTAAGAAACTTCTAAATATTGGTCATTTTGAATGTTAAATATAATTATTTAATTTAAATTTTATAGCTTTCTCTGCTTAGCTTATTTTAATACTTATAATATCTAATTTTTAATTATTAATATAAATTGTAATATTAATTTGTATTTTTTTATATGAAGGTACAATATTTTAATTATTTTTATATGCTCACTTTTATTTTTATTTTTTATTGAGTGAGAGTAAGTTTATTTCATATTTTTTTTTTTTTTAGCTTTTTAAAAGCTTTTATGTTCCTTGCTTAGGTTTTTGTATTTTGCTTCTTGTTATAAGCCTGTTGACTTGGAATGTAATTTGATTTTTGATTCAAGTCTATAATAGCTTCCAATATTTCCTATCTTTTCCTGATTATTATTATTACCAATTTTTTTATTATTTATTTTTTATTTTTGAGATGCAAAAACCAAGTCTAAAATATATTTGGACAAGTTTTTTGTATCTTTTCAAATTTTTTTAAGTACCTACTTCAATTTATGTGATTTTCTATTTTTATTACAATTTTTCTCAACAAATTGTTTTATACCCTTATTTTTATCTAAATATAGCAAGCCTTTGATGTCCTTGGATTTACCGAAGAAGAAAAGAATGACATTTACAAAATAACTGCCGCTGTTATGCATATGGGTGGCATGAAATTCAAACAACGTGGTCGGGAAGAACAAGCTGAAGCTGACGGCACAGAGGTAAATAATTATCTAAAAATTTTGATTTCAATTTGTAAAAATATATTTGGACTTTTTTTTATAGGAAGGTGCTCGTGTCGCTAAATTGTTGGGTATTGACTGTGACGATTTGTACAAGAACTTGTTGAAACCCAGAATTAAAGTAGGAAATGAATTTGTAACACAAGGTCGTAACAAGGATCAAGTAAGTGATTATTTAATAATCTAAGAAATCTTAAGAAAGTTTATTTTGTCTGAAACTCTAAATAATTTATAAAACTATAAGTATTAAATTAGTATTTTTAAAGTTTATTATAGTATTATGCTTAGACATATTATGTTTCTGTGTTTCTATAGGTCGCTTATTCAGTAGGTGCAATGTCTAAAGGTATGTTTGACAGACTTTTCAAATTCATGGTAAAAAAATGTAACGAAACTTTGGACACACAACAGAAACGTCAACATTTCATTGGTGTACTGGATATTGCTGGTTTTGAAATTTTCGACGTAAGTATATTATAGAATACGTCTTATAATATTAAATATACATACTATTATAAACTGTTAAATTATTAAGATTTATGATTATACATTTCTAAGTGACTTATATGTACATAATTATATTAGGCACTTGTATTTTTTCTGAGTAAAATTCTTTTACTTTTGTTTTCGATTTTCAAAAACCAATATGTTTAATTAGATTTAATTTCAGTTTCTAATTTAAATTTTCTATTTCGTTGTAATATTATTTTTCATAAATTCCTTAAATATTTTTAAAAAACCGTTTGAACAATTAATGTATTTTTAAATTATAAACTTCATAAATATAGTACAATGGTTTCGAACAATTATGTATTAACTTCACCAATGAGAGGCTCCAACAATTTTTCAACCATCACATGTTTGTGTTGGAACAAGAAGAATACAAAAAAGAGGGTATTAACTGGGCTTTCATTGATTTCGGAATGGATTTATTAGCTTGTATCGACTTGATCGAAAAGGTACTTGGATACAATTGAGAAGCATGATAATATATATGCATTTTTGTTTTATATCCAACCCTCGATTATTTCCTTAGAACTTAGGATTATAGTTGTTTGTTGTATTTTAATATACATGAAAGCATATATTAAGAAAAATCGGTAAGAATTATATTTATAAATTACATATTATTATTTTGAAGTTGTGATCCCTATTTGTTCATATTCCTACGCCTACCTATGATAGTATTATAATTTATAGTTACACCAAATTCTTTTCTCAACAGTCTATACATTTTTGAACTATAATTTGTAATATGAATCTATTAATGTAATAAAATTGGTGTTATTAGTATCTACCATATCCTATATAGATCAGTTTAACAATATTAACGTAGAATATCCATTTAACATGTTTATTGTTTTCAACCTAATTTTAAAGTACAACGGTTTCGAGCAACTTTGCATCAACTTCACCAACGAAAAGTTACAACAATTTTTCAACCATCACATGTTCGTACTTGAACAAGAAGAGTACCAACGTGAGGGTATTGAATGGGCTTTTATCGATTTCGGAATGGACTTAGCCGCCTGTATTGAACTTATTGAAAAGGTAACCCGTATTGGAGCAGGCGGTTGAGTTTTAAAGTTGAGAGTATTAGAGTAATAATCATTAGATCGATCCTCCATTTGACAAACGAGGAATTATTTATCTTGTCGATATATTTTAGTTGTTTTTCCAAACGTGCGATAAAACACACGTCCAATTATTATGTGGTCATTTTTGTTAAAATTAATATATGTTGTTTTTTAGTACACAAATAATTTATGCATGCTAACCGTATTTGCTTGTTTTTTCCTATTTATTTGTATCATGTAGTTCAATGGTTTCGAACAACTTTGTATTAATTTCACCAACGAAAAACTACAACAGTTTTTCAACCACCACATGTTTGTATTAGAACAAGAAGAATATAAACGAGAAGGTATTGAATGGACATTTATTGATTTTGGAATGGATTTGCAGCAATGCATTGATCTTATTGAAAAGGTTTGTATGAACATATTTAATCATATTATGATTCATTTCTATTCTCCTGAACATTTAAAAATAATCAAGAATAATATAAATGGTAAAATATTAGTTACGTTATTCATTAAGTAATTAAAAATATGAAGATTTGAAATCTCCACTACAATAATGTAGGTATTTATTCATCAGAAATTTTGATTTATCTTCGTATATATAAACTATTGTAGTATAGAGTTTGTGCGTGTTTTTTTTTTTTTATCCATATAATTGTACAAAACAAGACATGATACAATTTCGAATTTATATATTTATGTTAAAACGTGTTTAGCGCATTCAAATTACTGTATTTAATTAAATTAATTTCAACATCTAATTGTTATAACTTAAAACTCTACTATAATTACCTAATAGTTACTTATGATATTTGTTTGAAATATTTGATGTCAATTTTTAATTTTTAATAATATCTATGTATCATAATATTTTAAAATATAATTTATAATTATATAAAATATAATTAACTTTAAATCTATAAATATCAAAATATTAAACATATAATATATATATATACCGATATATGTAAATTATATTATTTGAATAGTAAATTTATATTAAAATAATTTAAAAAAATTATAAAACTATACTCATCCGAATATTTGTTACTTTTTTTGACTTACTTACATAATTAATATTAATGTCTATTAAAATTATAATATTTAATTAAATATTTTCATCTGAATTTTAAAATACAATTATGTAATACATTTTTTCAATGCGATACACGTTATAAAACAGTATTTATTTTAAGTAGATATATTATTTATATTTTAATTTATATAATTTAGCCCATGGGTATCTTATCAATCCTTGAAGAAGAATCTATGTTCCCAAAAGCCACGGATAAGACTTTTGAGGATAAATTAAATGCTAACCACTTGGGAAAATCACCTAACTTCAGAAAACCAGCCCCTCCTAAACCTGGTTGTCAAGCAGGACATTTTGCTCTTGCTCATTACGCCGGTGTGGTAAGTCTTCGGTTTTTTTTTACGAAATTATGGTTAATATTTTTCTTTAAATTGGCTCTTTGTTTATTTGTTTAATTAATTCATATTGCGTATTAGGTATCATACAACATCACTGGATGGTTAGAAAAGAACAAAGATCCATTGAACGACACTGTTGTCGATCAATACAAAAAAGGAAGTAACAAATTGTTGGTTGAGATCTTTGCAGACCATCCTGGTCAGTCTGGTGGAAATGAAGCTGGTGGCAAAGGTAATATCTTTAAAATATTTATTATTTAAATTCAATTCGATTCAATTATATTATCTAAATCATTGTTTACAATTTTACATCGGCACATAATATATGATTGTTTTCTAAAATCATTACTACAGGAGTACACGCACAGATATTTATATTCAATCAGAAGATATTATTATTTTTTTTTTCATAATAATAATTTGAAGAATATTCTAAGTATAATATTAATATATAAATTGATAATATTATTAATTTTGATTATTTTTATGATATACATATGTATTTTAATATATATTATGTATTAATATATATTTTTTTTTTATCAATAATGTTGTTTATCTTCTTAAAATTCGATACATGAAATTAAAATATTAACAACTTAATTATGATGGGTTTTATATCATTTAGGTGGTAAACGCACAAAGGGCTCAGCTTTCATGACAGTATCCACATTACACAGGGTAACTTTACCAAAGTGTTACATAAAATCATGTTTTTTTTTTATTATTGTGAGATTATAAAACTGCTTTGCAAATGTTACATTATTACAATAATTAGTCGCCATTCTGTTATGATATTATCTTCTGTCTTATATTTGTAACGTTATTTTAACACTAAACAATTCAATATAGTTTTATATAATAGAAAGATCAAAACAAATTAGGTACCCACTACTATATTGAAGATAAAATAATTTGAATTTGGTTTTTCAAAATTAAATTGTCAATTCTAAAATATTTATGATAATAAACAGGAGGTCGTGGAAAGAAGGGTGGTGGTTTCGCTACTGTGTCATCATCCTATAAGGTATATAATTAGATACATCGGTCTTGATTTTTGTTTTTGTATCTATTTGAATGCCGATTTTGAAAAATCACACCAACGAATTGAGTTGTTTTGATAAGGACGCAAAATAAACTCTACAAATTCGGCATATTTTTTGTGTATTCCTCAAAATAGAATTAGAATAAGTAGTTTTTAGTTTCACATCCTTTAGATATTTCATTTTTTAGATATACCAGAAAATCATAATTAATATTTTAGATAATATATAAATACCGTATAGAACGGATATCCATATAATTTTTGCATTTTTAATTATTTATGTTCATATATACTAAAAAAAAAACCCTCTAAAAGTATAAAATTAATGCATATCTAAATTATTTTATTAATATATTTCAATTATTCATTAACAAAGAATTTAATTTCCAATATAACATTTTTTATAACATTCCTAAATATTATTATTTTTAATTATAATTGTGTTTTTTCTAATAATTAATTTACATAACATTATAACAGTATAATATAACGCTACATTTCGATTGATCATTTCATTTTTTATGATCAAATAAAAAAAATTAACTATGTTTACATACGCGATACGTATATGTTCAATAAAAATATTAACTTTGCATTGTTGTTTCCTTGGTTTGTGTATTGTTTTTATGTATAGTTTGAGAAATAAAATTCTTTATTATATTCGGCATTATTATAATATCTGTTATGTCTATCACAGGAACAACTGAACAACTTGATGACAACATTGAAGAGCACTCAACCTCATTTTGTACGTTGTATTATCCCCAACGAATTGAAACAACCTGGTGTGTAGATTATATATTGTGTCTATTCTTCTAAATTAAAATTAATTATTATTTTACTAATACAATTCAATCATTGTTTGTTATTCTTAGGTGTTATCGACTCTCACTTAGTAATGCACCAACTGACATGTAACGGTGTACTTGAAGGTATTCGTATTTGTCGTAAAGGTTTCCCCAACAGAATGGTATATCCAGATTTCAAATTACGGTAATGCATTAATTCTTATTCATATTTGTATTATTATCTTTTAATCATTTAATTTTCAATTGAAAAACATAATTTAAAATAAATAAATGATGAGAATTTTTAATTTAAAAGTTATATGATTATAATTTAAAGCATATCATTTTAAAATAATTATTAATTAAATTATTATTCACTTTATTTGGTAAAAGATACATGATATTAGCTCCCGCGACTATGGCAGCTGAATCTGACCCTAAAACAGCAGCCGCTAAATGTCTTCAAGAAGTTCAATTAGATCCAGAGAGTTATCGTATTGGGCACACAAAGGCTAGTTTGCGAAAACTATCAATATTTATTTTCCTAAATTTAACTTAGTTATCCTCGAGTGAACCCTTTACTTAATTAATAATTGACGTGCAGCATGACCAAACCTACTTGAGTATCCCGTATCGTATACCTATACAATTTAATAAGCGTCAATGTAGTTATTTATTATTAATTAAAAAATACAAATGTTACAATATTATAATTTAAAATGTATTTTATTATTATTATATTCAATTAAATTGACAAAATAATCAATAGATACAAGATATTAGCTCCTGCTGCAGTGGAAAAGGAATCTGACCCAAAGAAATGCGCTGGCATCGTTTTGGAAAACGTCGGGTTGGACCCAGATAAATACAGGCTTGGCCACACTAAGGCATGTTAATTAATTGATCAGGATTACGTTGTATGCAAAATTTCTTAATTGATGCGATTTTGCTTTATTGAACTCAAACATAAGAATATTTACAAATGGAAAAATTTTGTTACAAACTAGATTGGGCTTTAGGTTTAAACTAGCCATTATAAATATAAATTATATATTAATTTACTCCAAAGACGCACATCAATGTTTTACTAATATTAGACATAGCTTGCGCCATTATACATTGTAGTTTTAAGTAGTATGTAGCCTATAGTAATAGAATTTTTTTTAAAAAATCTACAAACAAGTAGAAAATTATCCTCTTCCTTTAGATGGTTTTTCTATATCATTTTATTATGTTATCATGTAAAAAATACCTTTTTGTTTTATCCTTGCTTGTTTTTGGTTTTTTCATGTTCCAATGCTTATTAAAAAAAATTCATATCTCACCACAAAAGGTACAAGATACTGTACCCAAGAGGTGTGAGAGACTCAATGTCGCCATTAGAAGCGACAAAAGCAATTTTGGAAGGAATTGAACTCGACCCTGAACAATACCGTTTGGGTCATACAAAGGTATATTTTTGGGACAATATATTTAATTAACGTCATTCTTAATTAAATTCATTTAATACATATATAATTTACAATGGCGTAATTTTGGTTAATTATGGATAATATAAAGTTTTTTGAAAAAAATATAAATCAGTTTTGTTATATTGTTAAAGTTTTAATTCAAATTAAATTTATTTATTCAAGTAAGTCAATAATAATATTAGAATCATATTACACACGTTACCTATCAACTAATTTTAATTTTACCAATTCTCATAATATATAAATAAATCATTTATTATATAGGTATATACAAGTATATATATATAAATTATGGATTTTTTTCTTGATAAAAGTTAGGTAACCTTTTTGAATATCAATATATTCATTGTATTTTATTAATTAATTGTTCAACGTTTTTCTGAAATATAATTACGAGTATTTATTAATAAAGTAAATTCGAAGAGTGTTTGTTTAATATTTATATTATCTATTTGCAACGGTGAAAAATATATTCATATATTTAATATATAAGCATAATTAAAATACGAACACATAAATAGTTATACGGAATTACGCCATTAATGAGATATATAATAAACTAACAGATTAAGAAATATTATTATTCACAAAAATGTTTTATTCATTTCATGGGCTTATAATGTAGGTCGTTGTCAATGTCCAATATTTTTAGACAGTTAAATTTCAAATGTATATTTCATAATAATATTGTGAATGTCATTGTTATATATAATTATATAAATACAAATATATATTTTTTTTTTTTATTAAAAACAATTGGATTTTAATAATAAATAATATAATAATTGAGAATACATTTTATAAATATGAAAAACATTATTTATGCATGAACAATTTTCCTTAACACCCATTATTATATTATTATAATAATGTTTAAACACTAGAATTTTGCTTCCTAATTATTGTGTTTTTTTCTAATTAAATTTAAAGTTGCAAATTACGCAATTTATAATGTGTACGTTTTTAATTTTAATAAATATAATATTGTGAATTTGCTAAAGAAACGAATATATTATAAAATTTCTATGCGGTAAAGTTTAAACCTACTGTATTTAATAATTTAACTGAATATCTAATTTAATTTATTTTGGTTTGTGATGGAATGGTTAGGTATTCTTCCGTGCTGGAGTATTAGGTCAGATGGAAGAATTACGTGATGAACGTCTAAGCAAAATTATTGGATGGTTACAATCGTACATTCGTGGTTATATCGCCAGAAAAGATTTCAAGAAATTACAAGATCAGAGGTTAGTAAATGTTTCAAATGAAAATTACTGAAAAATCATCGTTCTTGTTATAGTCCGGTGAACTCCTATCAGCTATTAATTTTTATTATATATTGTTATTGCAACAAATTATAATTAATATAATTAAAATATATTATAATATAATATGATTATCTTGACCTTAAACTGTAAATATCAGTGTTTTCCCTCTGTAGGTACTCTAACAAAATTCTACAATAATTATGTTATTTTTGTTTTGGACAGATTGGCTTTATTGGTTATCCAGAGAAGCTTAAGGAAATATATGAAATTGAGATCCTGGCCATGGTGGAAAATGTGGACTCGTGTCAAACCATTGCTTAATGTGGCTAACATTGAAGATGAATTAAGGGTAAGAATATTGAATGATTAATATACTTAGCTACTTTATTTAAAATGTACCTCAGAATTTTCAGAAATTAGATCTTTAGCGTAATAATTTGTTAACTATAAATAAGTTAAATAAGTTTGTTAATCTATAAATATAAATAAAATTAAAAAAATATAGCTATCTTGAAATAATTAAATCTTCCATATAGATTTCGTAATTTTGAAATATGATTTGATACTATAATGGTTGTTTAGAAAATATACATTTTATTATTCATTTTATTTTATTAAGTCGATAAATATAAATATTAAACCCATTTTAAATCGTAAACATATTAAAAAAAATAATATAATATTTGCTTATACAAATGTCCATGTAATATTGATTAATGGCATATAGGTTTATAAATTATTATAATATGTAATATTATATTGTTTTAAAAATATAATCATTAAATTTAATATGTATATTTTTATCGTGACAATAATATATATTTCTTAAAATGCCGATTATATTAAATTTAAATTAAAAAAAAAAAATTAACTTACTTAATATATAAAATAGATCAATTTTTACAAACTGACTAATATTTCTATTTTTAAATCTTGTTTAATTTATATTATTTTAGGAACGTATACTAACATGATTCGTTTTCAAAACGAATGTGTTTATATAAAATCTTTAATTTATATATAGATTTTTTCTGATTTTATTTGTTTTAAACGTATAAATATCACGATTGTGTTAATGTAAAACATTGTGTTTTGATATTTTTAGTAAGAATATAATACGCTTAATATAAAATTCTTTAAATTTCAAATAATCATTAATCTGTTCCTAGAATAAAAATATTTGTTACATTATACTACTATTATAATATTATATATAATTTATATAAATATCACCACCCATGTTGCATCTATATATGCACTCTACACATTCCCCCACTTATAATATTCTCGCGTTACTGGTCCACCCACACAACTTATAGCAACTCTCTTCGAGACCATCGAACCACTTATCCACTAGACACATTACTCGTTTTCCTGAGGTCTAGCCTACAACCTAGTGTCACCATGGAATTACTAAATAACTTGGAAAATTCTAAACAGAGATTGGAAGAAGAAGTTGAAAAAGTCACTGTTGCATTCGAACGCGAAGAAAAACTTCGTAAAGAATTGGAAGCCCTTAACTCGAAATTATTAGCCGAGAAGACACAACTACTTCAATCATTGGAAGGTGAAAAGGGAAGTTTATCTAGTATTCAAGAAAGGGCAGCCAAGTTGGCGGCACAAAAAAGCGATTTGGAATCTCAACTTTCAGTAAGTTTTTTATTTTTTTATACTTACATTAGAATTTAAATTTTAAATTTTTAAACGCAATTTATTTCATAAATTATTAAGTTATTTTTCAAATTTAATGTTTGAACAAATGTATACATATTATTGTTATAATTTGTTTCAAACGTGTAAAAAATTACATTTTTCTTTTAAACCGTCTATATTTAAAGAATACATACATAATTCAATCGGTATAATTAAAACATTATTAGTATTATAAAATTTCAAATTGAAAATATATATTATAAAAAATTGATTACATCTTTAGTACATAAAGAAAAATTATTCGTCTTCGCATTTAAAACAATAAAAACTTATTTACGATAAATAAATTTTATAAGTACCTAACATAATATGTACTAAAGGCATATTTAATAAAGATCACATATAGGAATTTTAAATGTTAGCGCTTGAAAACTAATTAAATAAAATATTTATTATAAAAATAGCTTTAACATAAAATATTAAAATATTCAATTTCATTGCACATGCAAATAAAATATGTAGGTACCTACTTTAGAAAATTAAAAAATTATAAAAATACACATTATGACTAAACTTTGGAATGCGTGGACGGGCTAATAAAATGATTTTTCATGACGATGTGCAGATTTAAAATAAGTTATAACGAATATTTATTTTACATATTAACGGAGAATGTTATATATATATATATCAGCCTGGAATACAATATTATTCAGTTCCATGCGACATAAGTGGCATGAAACAATATACCACAAGATATGTTGTCTGATGGTCTATTTTAAAATTTGATGAATAATCTTAGTTTCAACGCCTCCATGATTATATTACTATGGAATATCGAAGCTCTCCTTCTCCCTCTTCTATAATGTCGTTTTCATAACATGTTGGAAAAATTCGCTGGCAACGTATAGACCAATAAATCGTGACACGGGGGGGCCAACGATAGCACGTGCCCACACACAATGTACCTGGAAATAGATTAATATTCTACTATGTATCTACATTTTTATTTATTTCTTGTTATTTATATATCATATAAATATTAATATATTTTAATAAATCAACTATGCGAAATTTTAGAAATAAAAATTTAAATGAAAATGATTCATATGCTTGATGGCATATTAGTATTATATATAACAGTCCTTACTACGTACATTATCTATTTATAAAATATTCAAATATAAATACAAATTAAATTTGAATTCAATAATATACTTATATATTATTATATATTAAATTATATAATATAACCATTTTAAAAATATGTAAAATTATAAGCGAAATTATATTGGGGTTATTAGACAACAAATTTTTTTCTTTGATAGAATATATTGTTATGATAAATTCATATTTACTTTATAACAACAATTATTATGTAGGTTAGTAATTAAATACAATTTATTATATTCTGTCTATATAATAATCAATTATAAATTAATGTATTGAATAATTTACATAAAAATATATTCATATTATAATATATCCATATTTTATAGTAAATTTACTAATATACTAAAATATTTTACTCATTAATATTTTTTTAATAGGTAATTTATTTTATAGCTTTATTTATTTCATTTTATGTTTTTCATATTATTTGAGTATTTCAACTATAATTTTAATATTTTAACATAGTATTGTTATTCAATAATTAATAATTAATTTTTATTATACCCGTAATAATTCCAATTACTCCACGCATATTGCAGTAATTTTATCAAGTTTATTTAAAAATATAAATTTTTTTAAATTAATTAAAATAAGTATAACATTACATTTTTTTATGATATTATAAAAATTTATTATATATATATATATATAAAAAAAAGATGTATTATAAAAATTATTTATAATATATTATAATGTTTCAAACTTAAAAAAAAAAAAAAATATTTATATATATCTTTCGTAATCTGATTTCGTCGTTATTTTAGTAAAAATGCCAAAACACCGACCTCCATAGATCTGTTGAATATATTCCCAAAATAAATGACTAAAACAAATTCGTTGCTTGTTGGATCGTTATCTTAACATCTGGATAACATTTGTTGATGTGTAAAATGCATTCATCAAATAAAATAAATTTTAGTTTTATTTCATTAACCTGCTTTAATAATTTACACCCACGTAATTTGGACATGCATCGATAATATTCTTAAACATCTTCCAACTATAAATCTTATTTGAGACAATTTTTTGTATAATTTGGCAATTATTCAATCAAGTAAGCATAATTTAAATCATTTTTTTTTAAATTTTTGATTAAATAAAATTATAAAACGCTAATAAATAAAACTTTTTGATATTTATTTAATGTAGAAAACATAAAAATATAGATTATATAAATGTTACCTTATACCAGGGGTCGGGAACCTTTTCGTAGGAAAGAGCCATTCTTTTAAAAAAATACAAATTTATGATAGACAGGGAGCCGCACAGGTGTGAACAACCTTTTTTTAGTAGGCAATAAAAACATAATAATACGTCTTAAATTTAGAAAATATAGAAAACTTTACATTTATTTTTATTTATTAAACTCATACATATTATAAACACAATAAACTAACTGTGCGATAAGATTAATAAATAATTATTGAGAAATTCAGAATTATTATCGTTATAATAACGTATAATATAATTTATATTTTACGATATTATTTACGATATATTATTTATCGATATATTGATAATTATCCAAAGAGCCACAGGTTGCATGTTAAAGAGCCGCAGGTTCCCAACCCCTGCCTTATACCATTTATACCGATTACAATCATGTTTATTTATTACTTTAAATTCATTATTCTTAATGGTACATCTATATAAATATATATATATATAAATTTAATAGTTTTAATAATTATTTTTAAATTTTAGGAAACTCAAGAAAGGTTAACCCAGGAAGAAGATGCCCGTAACCAACTATTCCAACAAAAAAAGAAATTGGAACAAGAAAATTCAGGACTCAAAAAGGATGTCGAAGATTTAGAATTAGCCATTCAGAAATCAGATCAAGATAAGGCTTCTAAAGATCACCAAATTCGTAACTTAAATGATGAAATCGCTCACCAAGATGAACTCATCAATAAATTAAACAAAGAAAAGAAATTGTCTGGTGAGACTACCCAGAAAACTGCCGAAGAATTACAGGTTAGTGTAAACGATATAATTTTGTACCTGAATATTATACGTATTTATCACAGTTAAATTCAATTGAATAATAACTATCTGATATTAATTATAGGCGGCAGAAGACAAAATTAACCATCTTAACAAAGTTAAGAATAAGTTGGAACAAACGTTGGATGAATTGGAAGATTCGTTAGAACGCGAAAAGAAATTAAGGGGTGATATTGAAAAAGGCAAGAGGAAAACTGAAGGTGACTTAAAACTTACCCAAGAAGCCGTTTCTGATTTGGAACGTAATAAAAAAGAACTAGAACAAACAATTCAAAGGAAAGATAAAGAATTGGCTTCTCTTACTGCTAAATTAGAAGATGAACAAGCATTAGTTGGTAAACAACAAAAACAAATTAAAGAACTTCAAGTAAATATTTTAATAGATATTTTATAAATCAATTATTTACTGTGACTAGTAATATATATTATATTATTTACACTAAAAATTTATGTTATAGTCAAGAATTGAAGAACTCGAAGAAGAAGTTGAAGCTGAAAGACAAGCTCGTGCTAAGGTATGTAATTTTATCTTAAAAATATAAGAAATAATGTTTTATATTTACTAAGTTAATCAGCTTTATATTTTATTTAAGATGTATATTTTATTAAATATAATAGGCTGAAAAACAACGTGCTGATCTTGCACGTGAATTGGAAGAATTAGGTGAACGTCTAGAAGAAGCTGGTGGCGCTACTTCAGCTCAAATTGAATTGAACAAAAAACGTGAAGCTGAGATGAGTAAACTCCGTCGTGATTTAGAAGAAGCTAACATTCAACATGAAGCTACGTTAGCTAACTTACGCAAAAAGCACAATGATGCTGTCTCAGAGATGGGAGACCAAATTGATCAATTGAACAAATTAAAAACCAAGTAAGATTCGTTTAATTAATTTAATTATTTTTAAATTTATAATAGTTATAACCAAAGAAATAAATATTTATAACAGATATAATTCTAGTATAATATTTCTAGTAAAAATTAAAAATCGAAATTCGAATTATTTGAACATTAATAATAAATAAAAAAAAGAACTGTGGAAAATGTATTATTAAATTATAATATTTATAATTTAAAATAATACTTATGTATATTATTATTTTAAAAATTATAAATAATTTATATTTTATAAAATCAGGGCTGAACACCACTCGCACTATCTTTCAAACGACTTAAACAATACTAGAGCTGCAGTTGATTTAATATCTAGAGAGAAGGTATATAACACTGACAAATCAGTGTTTATGTGTTGCATGTTTATATTTCTCTTTTCACCTTTATTTTAAATATCAATGAATGCATAAATATCAAAAGCATGTATCCTCGTTATATACATTATGGTCTTTGTAAAATATTCACATCAAAAATATTTTTATAGAAGAAATTATAAAAAATTGAGTTTTATAAAAGTTATATAAAGTTATAAATTGTTTAAATAATATTTTTAATTTTATAATAACTAAACATTTAAACGAAAACATTGTATTTATTACTAGAGCTGAAAAGGACAAATGCCAGTTCTTGTGTGAATTGAACGACACACGAGCAAGCTTAGATCATATTTCTAATGAGAAGGTTGGTTAATAAATAAGTGGTGTGTTGCTTCAGAAAATGATCTATATAATAATGAAGTTACATTAAAATATGCTAAATTAATATATATTTATATTTATTTTTCGATTTTAACTTAATATAAACAGAAATTAGAAGCTTTTTTTATTTTAAGTATTAAAATTATAATTACTACCTATTAAAAATATATCACATTTTATTCTTCGAAACAATATGAAGTTTATGAGTGAATATAATAATATGGTATCAACTTTAATTAGTAATACAATTATTTATATGTAGATAGATATATTAAAATAATCTCAAATAATGTGCAATAATTATATATGTGATAGTGAATATAACATATACCTTATACCTCTACATAAAAATTGTGTTATCAATGTATACTATTGTTTTCTAACGTGAACTAATATTTGTAAAATGTGTTTATTGATATTACTCACATTATAATACTGTGTTTGGATTGACTCCTTAATTACTTCATTATTTTTCAATGTTTCATTTTGTTCTAATATTAATTTATATTATAATTATTAGGCCCAAACCGAAAAGATTTACAAACAAGTACAACATCAATTAAATGAAGTTCAAGGTAAACTTGACGAAACTAATCGCACATTAAACGACTTTGACGCTGCCAAGAAAAAGTTGAGCATTGAAAATTCTGACTTACTCCGTCAATTAGAAGAAGCGGAATCACAAGTTTCTCAATTGGCTAAGATTAAAATTTCTCTCACCACTCAACTCGAAGACACAAAGAGATTGGCCGATGAAGAAGGAAGGGTAATTATATAAAATTTAAAACAATAATGTAAACATATTACTTTACTATTTAATTAATTTGTTTATAGGAACGTGCCACTCTTTTGGGTAAATTCAGAAACTTGGAACATGATATTGATAATATTCGTGAACAATTAGAAGAAGAAGCTGAAGCAAAGGCTGACATTCAAAGACAATTGAGTAAGGCTAATGCTGATGTTCAGTTGTGGCGTACTAAATACGAATCTGAAGGTATTGCTAGAGTTGAAGAATTGGAAGAAGCCAAGTAAGTTATTGAATATAATTTTAATTGCATATTATGAATTGTAATTGTGCATATGTATAAGACATCACAATTAATTAATAACATTCAATGTTCATGTTTATTTCTTTATTTTTAGACGTAAATTACAAGCTCGCCTTGCTGAAGCTGAGGAAACCATTGAATCACTCAACCAAAAGGTGGTTGCTCTAGAAAAAACTAAACAACGTTTAGCAACTGAAGTTGAAGACTTGCAATTAGAAGTCGATAGAGCAACAGCAATTGCTAATGCTGCAGAAAAGAAGGCTAAGGCCATTGACAAGATCATTGGAGAATGGAAACTCAAGGTTGACGACTTAGCAGCTGAATTAGATGCTAGCCAGAAAGAATGCAGAAATTATTCTACTGAACTCTTCCGTCTCAAAGGAGCTTATGAAGAAGCTCAAGAACAATTAGAAGGAGTCAGACGAGAAAATAAAAACCTTGCTGGTTTGTTATAATTACATTTAAATATTTATAAATTAAACATATAATAATAAATATTATTAATATTACTTTCATTAAAATAGATGAAGTCAAGGATCTTCTTGATCAAATTGGTGAAGGTGGTAGAAACATCCATGAAATTGAAAAACAACGTAAACGATTAGAAGTTGAAAAAGATGAACTTCAAGCTGCATTAGAAGAAGCTGAAGCCGCATTAGAACAAGAAGAAAATAAAGTTTTGAGGGCGCAATTGGAACTTTCTCAAGTCAGACAAGAAATTGACAGACGTATCCAAGAGAAAGAAGAAGAATTCGAAAACACCAGGTAAATAAATTTAAATATTACAATAATTTTCTTTTAATTACAAAATGTATATTAAATTGTTATATAAATGTATTAGATAACAAATATTCAGATTTCAGATTTAATTAATATTTTTCACTATTATAGGAAAAACCACCAACGTGCTTTAGATTCCATGCAAGCTAGTTTAGAAGCTGAAGCTAAAGGAAAAGCTGAAGCTCTTAGAATGAAGAAGAAGTTAGAAGCTGATATCAATGAACTTGAAATTGCTTTAGATCATGCTAACAAAGCTAATGCTGAAGCCCAAAAGAACATTAAACGTTACCAACAACAATTAAAGGACGTACAAACTGCTCTTGAAGAAGAATCTAGGGCCAGAGAAGATGCCAGAGAACAGTTGGGCATTTCCGAAAGAAGAGCTAATGCTCTACAAAATGAACTGGAAGAATCCAGAACCTTACTTGAACAATCCGATCGTGGTAGGAGACAAGTTGAACAAGAGTTGGCTGATGCACATGAACAACTCAATGAACTTTCCGCTCAAGCTACCTCTATTTCTGCTGCCAAGAGAAAATTGGAGGGAGAATTACAAACTTTACATGTAATATTAAATTATTATTTCATTTTTGAAAGAATACAAATAATTATTATTTTAATTTTTCATATAGTCTGATTTGGATGAATTATTGAATGAAGCCAAAAACTCTGAAGAAAAGGCTAAAAAAGCTATGGTAGATGCCGCTCGACTTGCTGATGAACTTAGAGCCGAACAAGACCATGCACAAACTCAAGAAAAACTTAGGAAAGCTCTTGAAACACAAATCAAGGAATTACAAGTATGTATAATTTGTTATTTACAACAATATACATAATATTGTATTAAAATGTTAACGCTAAATATATAATAATTATTCAATATTTGCATTAATTGTGATTAGGTAAGATTAGACGAAGCCGAAAATAATGCACTGAAAGGTGGTAAGAAAGCCATTCAGAAACTTGAACAAAGGGTACGAGAATTGGAGAATGAGTTGGATGGTGAACAACGCAGACATGCCGATGCGCAAAAGAACCTAAGAAAATCAGAACGTAGAATTAAGGAACTTAGTTTCCAAGGAGATGAAGATAGAAAGAACCATGAACGTATGCAAGATTTAGTTGACAAATTACAACAAAAGATCAAGACATACAAGAGGCAAATCGAAGAAGCTGAAGAAATTGCAGCACTCAATTTGGCTAAGTTCCGTAAGGCCCAACAAGAATTGGAAGAGGCTGAAGAAAGGGCTGATCTAGCTGAACAAGCAATTGCAAAGTTCAGAACAAAGGGCAGATCAGGATCTACGGCACGAGGTGGAAGTCCAGTTGTAAGTATAAATCACGTTCTATAAATTAAATAAAAATATATTTAATTGGTAATTTTTATCCAGGACAATAAATATATTAGTTAATTTTAAATTTCTCGAAATAGGTATTTATTTTGAAAGAAAAATTCGGATGATATAATATTAAATTTAATATTTTTTTAATCGTTTATTTTGCTCGCACACAATTTAAAACCATATATAATTCTTCTATTAGGTACTTCAGATTTCAAATTATTTCAAAAAATTTGATGCCATATTTCTAATATTTTTAAGCTAAATGATCATATTTTATATAATTTGGTGTTTTAATAGTATCATAATATTATTTTAGCCTCAAAAGCCACGAAAGGTGCTTCCACTGGAGTAAACTCTTGATTATTTCTATTTATTATTTGTAAGTAGGACACCTGGTTTTTAATGCACGAGTCATATTATTCGGTTAGAATGTTTTCACCGTATGCACCCAACATGACACACGGTCCTATAACTTGCATATTTTATCGTCTAATTAATAATTAATAATGTATTATATTATTTCATTAATATCGTTTTATAAATCATTATTTATGATTTAATTTATAAAAAAAACCTAACATTATATCCATTTAAATTATAAATAAATGTTCATGAATTTTTTTTTGTATATATAAAATGAAACATTTATAATAAGTTATTAGATTTTATATTATATATAATATTGTGCATGTACACCTACCTGATAAACGTCATCATACGTGACAGTAGACGTACCCAATAATATTATTTTGTAGTTTTATAAAATGTATAATATAACAAATTCACATTGTTCAGCTATTGAATGAACATTGAAATATTAATTTATACATTTTTAACTTCTAGGGACACAGGCCGCCCGTTAAACCACAATTCGATGGATTCGCTTTCCCACCCAGATTCGACCTACACCCAGACGGCGACTTCTAAACCAAAATTTAATTTATTTGTAATAAAACATTTAAATAAATAATGTAATACAATTTTTATTTAATTTAATTTTCAAAATGTATCATAAAACACCATGTACACACCCTACAGATCAGCATGAACCAATCATATTATACTATTTTACTTTACATCAATCTTTTGCGACACACATGTGCGGCCTGTCTGTATTTATTAGTGTGTAAAACAATGTTTTATTTATATGAAACCAATTTATCATAATGATAACTGTGTTATTCAAAAGAATTCTTTTAATTTAAAATTAATTTTAACCCCGTTGTACAATTCGGCTTCTTTAATGTTTCCAATAAAGAAATGCTAATTGTTAACTTATAATAATTGTTGTTGGTATTTATTTTATTTTCTTTCATGTGTCACAAAAACTATCTCCTTATTCTTTATTTCGCTATATATTGTATATAAAACAAACAAAAATATGATACATATTATAATATTGTGTTTATATTACGTTATAATAGTTTATTATGTTCATTTAATAAAACCTTAACGTGTATTTTGTCGTATTAGGTAGGTAATTAATATATTCGGTTAAAATGGTCACACAGTTAAAGTTTTCCTATTCGAAACTCGTGACACCAGACAATCTAAGATGAAGCAAAAAGTCAACATTTTTTTATTCATTTCCATTATAATTTATAAATTATTACAACCATCATTATGGTTTTTAGTAATGATAATATAGAAAAAAAAAATGTTATTATAATCTTACTTTCGGCTTTCACAAAAATAAGAATAAAAATATTACACTTTCCACTTGTATATTATTATATTGACGTCCATGTCAACAGTGGAAAATTATTTGCTATTTTCTATGCGTGTGGTACCTATCCGTAGTATTTACATTGTGTAAAACCGTAAACATTAGTTGGTAAAAATAATAATACACGATACTCCGATCGAATATTCGATATTTACAAAACGTATCCGACTAAAGCCGATCAATAGATAAACAAATTAAACGTTAAAAAGTATTTTTCTTTATTGTATCGTTGAATAAAAAGTGGAATCTTTGCGAAAATAAAATATATTTTTGGGGTCGTGTGTTCAAAAAAACTAAAATTCTCCTCTTATCTGAACTATATGATCAACTTGTGTATTACAACGTCAATATTTTTCTTAGATAATGAATTATTAGGTACGTATTTTTAAATAGAATCTGTTTTAATTTCACATCATGTTAACTGTTACGTTTTTCACCACGTCTAATGAAAACTTACTATATTGTCGGTGTGTTCATCTATATAAATATTGACCTGAATAATTTTGAAATCGAAACGCACTCGAACAATAATTCACTCTCACTTGTTGCCGCGAACTGGACGACTTTTGACTATGGCGACTTATTTCGAAATTAATAATTATTACATTTTCTCTCTCTGTCTTCGGACCGCCATTTTATGATTTTAATCACATTTCCCATCTTATCGATTGTGTAAATACGTACGTTATTATAGAATATTAAATAACAAATGTGTCACAATCGTAACTTCACTTGAACGAAAATATAATGCGAAAGTAACAATAGCGCTCTTCGATAATATTGTTTGTTCGTTGAATATGAAATATTATTTACGTACACACACACAAATGAACTTTATATTATTACGATTAATCGAAAATAAAGGGTAAGTTTTTTTTTTATACAAGGATTCGAGCACTTTTTTAATCGAGTTTAGCGGTTTATATTTTTTTAAGTGTACACGAAAATAAAAAAAATACAATCTATATATGTATGTATTATATCAACGCATTTTTGTTGTTGTGTTATTGTCCCGATGAGTGAACTTGACATCGAAAAGTACTTGTCTACGTCATATAATATTATTATTGGTCTTGGGTAACGATTGTTAGTTAGAAAAACAAAACGTCAGTAATTTCACGACAACAATAAGCCGTATCACGCGTATGGCAAAAATGTTTAATAATTGTGTTACGTATATGATATATATTTTGTTATCGAGTAGTTGGGATTATGTTTAATTATAATTTTATAAATATTTAACCACTTAACTGATTATAACGAAAGAGAAATATAATTTTTACGATTTAAAATGAATAACATTTCATTTTTACGACAAAAAAAAAAAAAAAAGAATAAATAAAAAAAAAAGACGAGCTGATACCTTCGCTCAGAATCTAATACTACTTATGATAATAAGAAAACTATTGGAAAATACGATTTAAAATTTTCGCTCGTCTTCAAAACGATCTCAATTTGTATCAATTTAATTACGTTTGTTTTATTTTTATAATAATTTCAAAAATCACACAAGTACTCGTAATAATATAGCAATAATTTTCTAACCGTCGCCATCATCTTATTCGTAACGAAAAACGAATACACAACAACGACAATAACAATTTTGATAGTTAAATGCTATAAATAACGTCTACTATTCGTGATGGTTTTTCTACCTGTTCGAAAATTTATGATAAAACTTTCGTATGTTTACACCTACATGACCCGTTTTCGACTAGCGTTGTATAAAAGGAACAGCAATGATTCTCAAAGTCATTTCATTATTCCGGTACTAAAGTTCGTTCGATGGATTATTATTTATGTCATATACTTTTGAAAAAGCGTCGGCTAATTGTATAGTTGAATTTCAGAAAATGTATCCACTACAAGCTTATTTGTTATTAATAGATTAAATATTTTAAAATAATTCGTAAAAAATCGAAATTCGAAAAATATTTATTGGAAATATGGAGAGCATTGTTACTGCCGGGTACAACTAACAAGTAACAACTAATAATATTATTCATTATTTATAATAAATTATAATATTATCTCTTAAAGCGTTTATTTATTATTATCTTTCAAGTTTAATTCAAGTTTTTGATTTATATAAATATTTTACGAGATTATGCTTTGTTATTACGACTAAAATTATATTTTGAAAAAGAAATGTCCTCTTCTAATTTGAACCGGTTCGTGTCGTCCAATAACATACGTACCTATCATTAGATAAATAAAAGTAAATTATAAACCACGGTCACAAGCATGCCCATTATTTATTGGAATCAGGCTTTATTCTAAGGTGCAGTTGGACACTAATTGTGCAGTAGGAAATATAAAATGTGCAGTAGAAATAACAAATATGTGCATTTGAAAAATATATTAAAAAATTATAGTTATAGTAAATATAGAATAAATAATTCAAACTGTAACATATTGTTGTATGACTTGTAGGCCAATAATCGTTACAAAATATTTTAATATAAGTATTACACACATTTAGGTATTCACTAATGTTAATATTTTTAAATTTTAGTTGAAGTTCCAAGAACAAATATTTTATAGAATATACAATAGATAAGATTTAGATTTTAGAATTTTTACAAATAATTGTAATATTAAGAAAATTTATGCAGTTGGAAAAAATCCTTACAATAAAGCCTGGTTCTTATGCCAAACACACTTACATCTTGGCTTACGAATAAACATAAAAATGTTCAGACCCAAGAAGATACAACAGATATCACTGAAGATATTGATGATCCAGCTATTGTTCAACCATCATGTCTTAGTAAAGTACCAGAATTATCCAAAGTAATTTTTTAAATAATGAATTTTATATTATATTACATAAAATACTATAAAAAAAATTTTTTTAAAAATATTTATGTGTAGGTCCATCAAAAATGAAGCCCCCCCCCCCCCCCCCCGAAATAAAATTCTGGCTACGGTACTGGGTAGATACGTGGTACGTCGTACGTATTAAAATATTAATACAGTAATACCTAATATGTGTGGTGTGAAGAGAAGTAATAATTTTGTTGAATTAATAATATTAAATAACTTATATTAAAACTAATAAATTAATTTATTGTAAAATAGATTTTAGGCAAGTCGTATAGCTTCGTAGTGCAATACTAAAATTCTAAAAATAGATAAAAACAAATAAAAATATTGTAATAAATTAGGATAAATAAAAGCATTTGCATGATGTCATGGTCAGGTATCAGGTAGGTATCGATAATCTATTCATTAATATGTTCTTCGAAAATTTCGAAAATTCAAGTCCAGACGTCCAATAGGTAGCCAGGGTAAGCCTGCCAAATTTAATTAAAACTAAAGTTATAGGACTTTAAATTGTACAGTAATTAATACGTATTATAGTATATTTGTACTATTAACTTATGGTAAGTATGATAAAATAATAAATAAATAATAAAAATCTATAATTAGATACCTAACACGAGGTAATTGAACTATAAAAGTATACAACTATAAACATCCTATTTTTTTAGTTTTTCGATGATAGAAAAATATACCTATTACGTATAACGGATTTTTAAACCAATTTCATAATCTGTTTACGAATAAATATGGAAAACAACAACAAAAACAAAACTTAATAATTTCCATAGAATGTACATAATTTCCATAGAATGTACATAATTTC
>JAIUCT010000019.1:6938444-6980849 GCA_021307375.1 Tetraneura akinire | reverse complement strand
TATTATTATTATTATTATTATTATTATTATTATTATTATTATTATTATTATTATTATTATTATTATTATTATGGTACCAGAGTATCTAATAAATAATAATAATATGGCGTTTGTTTGCATAATAATACTCGCGTAGAAAACAGAAACCCGACGCCGCTGGCCTAGCTGTCATGAGGAAATAATCAATGTGACTCGACCCGCGTTGTGGATATACGCGTCGTATATAATAAGGGTCAGAACTAATTTATAAAATAAAAACGCCATTTTTTTACTGGTTACGGTTCTAGAAAAGCGTATTAACAATTTCTTTTTTTTTTACTCCTGTCGATTTTATTATTCTTACAAAACTACAAAGTCTTTGGTCGATATAATACAGCAATGACAGAAAATTTTGATAACCATGAATCGTATGAAAAATATGCTATATACTTACACAAATCAATATAATGGGAAATTCGCGTGGCGGGAGATTATAACTTATAATTATAATATCATGTCATTACCTATCTAATTTAATAATTATAATTACTACCTATTATATAGGTACCATATTATATTCATAGGCGTGCGCACGAGGAGAGCAGATGCTGCAACAAATGCTGCCCATGAATCATTTTTTCTTTTTTTTTTGGACTCATAATAATTAAATTCTATCATCAATAAATTAAATTTTTCATTAAAATTGTAAACAAAATCATCTTGATCAATGGAATATTTTTTTAACGACAAAATAATACATTGTAATCGCGATACCTAAAATTAACTATAAAATAAATGAAATCATCATGGACTGGATTTCTTCAAAAATTGGACAATTGGATTCAAAAATTATTTTCTGTTGTCTCTGAATTTGAAATCATATATTATAATAATTATTATTCAGTGCTAATATTGTATCGTATCGATTATTGTATCGTAATCGGAGTAAACAGGTATATTAGATTTTGAGCGAAGTGAAAAAAATCCATTGGTTTTACGATGATGTGTGTCGCTTTTTAGTTTTTATGTCTGAACACACTTTTCTATCCGAAATAATGCTCCGATTTTCACGAATAGTAAATGTTTTCGATTGAAAAGTGAATGTAGTTGGTACGTTATTTAAGTCAATTGTCGTATTTCTCAAATTGAACCTATGCGATAGTAAAAACGACCAAAAAATGATGAAAAAACGGAAATTTTCACAAAAACTGAAATTTTGACGAATTCGATTTCAATATTTCAAGATAACTCGGTCAATTTAAAACTTAGAGCCTTGAAAATGTTATTGTTTGTTCACATAGGTACTACAGATATATATATATACTAATATGATAAAAAATATTGGAACCGTTACGTTAATTTTTCTACAAAATATAAGACAAATGCAATTTTTGGTTTTAAGGTGTATACATTTTCCTGAAATATACTCACATATTATACTTAACATTATACCAAAATATTAGTAAAATCTCACGTCACAATTTTTTTTATAGCCCATAAAAGATGAATTTTTTAGTGCACTCGTAAATTTAAAAATACATAAAAGTATTTTCATTATTTCTCAATACTTTTACAACAATTAATAAAAAAAAATAAAAACAATTTTGAAAATTTTGAAAATTTTATGGAATCATACTTAGATATAACATATTGGTTAATGTAGTTTCAAAATATTAGAAAAATCTCTATTATCAATTATTTTTTACAGGTAGTTTAAATTTTAAATTTGTAGTAAAATCGATATTTAAAGTATTTATGAATTCTTCTTATTATTACATTTCATTACTTCACAATAATGTTAAATAAAATTGACAAACAATTTTGAACATTTTTATTGAAACTCAAATATATTTTACTTAACTCAGACCTCAGTGGCTCAGTTCCAATTAATTGTGATTTGTGAATTGTGAATATTACATATACGTTTATTTTTATAGCTATTTAAAGTATAAAAAGTAAGGGAAGGGTCACAGGTGTAAAGAGCTTAGTGTTGAATTTTGATTAAAATTTGAATACAATGATTAATCATTACTTTGGATAAACGATTCTGTGCAAAGCACTGTCAGATTTGGATATTTAGATGACTAATTAAGAGTTTTTTGGGTATATAATATTGAGCGTAGAGATTGATAAATATAAAAATTTTAATCAGTACCTACACATATTACCTTATGAATATTGAATTTCCGAATTTCGTTCAAAATAGTATTTACCTTATGTAATCATTTATTATTGCATTCAAATGTTAATCAAAATTTAACACTATCCTCTTTACAGCCTTCCCTTGCTTTTGTTATAATATATCATATATTATTTTTTTCATTTTCCAAAAAGTATTTTTTAAGTAAAATTTTAACTTGAGTATACACATTTAAATGCGTACTTTCTCAATTTCACGCGATAATTTCGGATAATAATATTTCGATTTATAGTCATGAGAGTCAATCGACTCTGAACGGTAGATCAGTGATGCACAGCGCACACGTAGGTATTATATTAGCGAATTTCTGGAATTCCTGACAATTCATAATATTATTATTAATATTATAGCTAGGCGATTTGGCATACCTTTCGCTTTCTAGACAAATAAAAATGTATCGGTAACATAAACGAAGAGATATACGTATATATATATAATATATATAAATGATTTTATTAATATGATTTGGTATAGAATATACCAGTAGTATTATACCGCGGTATATATCGAGTGGTTCGTCGTTACGATGTTTTAGGTGAATGATACGAGTGGATTCGGTGCAAAGTGTGTCAATGTTGCTAAGCGCGCGCGGAAACCGAGTTGGGAAAAGTCGAAAAAACGGAAAACGTTTCCGACCGTTCGTTCACCGCGGGCGCGATAACGGGTATTATAACGTATAATATTATATGTATATATCCGACTGTATATTATGAATTACGTGGACTCAAAGACGTTATGATATAATAAATATATAAGTACAATATATACCGCGGTATATAGGCGTTCGCGGGCCGGGCCATTCGGTCGGTCGGAACGAGGTCATGAGTGACGTAGATACGGGCACCGCTGACGTCATGGACGTGACGTGTTTACGCTCGCGGATGTTGCCGTCCGGGCGGCACGCGCGCGTTGTGTTATTATTATGTATATACATTACGTTGTAGGTCGGCTCATGCGTACGCCATCCCTTTTTGCAACCACCGCCGCCGCCCTAACCCGATACCCGAATATACCGCGGATACCCAAACCTACCTCTTCACCGGTCACCCATCAACGAACGCGCGCACACACACACACACACTCCAACCGCATCGACCCGCGTGTCGCGTGTGACCGCTATGTGTATTATTTTAGTTCATAGTATTATATTGCGTGTATATAAACACAGAGCACGATTCCGTTCGCGCCCTATACGCGTAATATCATGTAATGTTCAGCCCTTACGCTTACCGCATACCTCGAACGCCGAACGAAAATTTCGCTCAAAGCGAAATAGGCGAGCGAGCACCGCCTCCGAAACTTGAAAGAGATTACAAAAAAAAAAAAATAATAATAATAATAATAATAATAACAATAATAATAATAATATTATATCTTTAAGTTATATAATGTATGATATTACGAAATCTCGAAAGAAAACGTGTAGAAAATAAAATGACAAGAACGAGAGCGGTATATTGAATATTTTTAAATTCAGACGGAATTCTTGCGTCGAACGGTCGAAAAGTTCGTAAAACCCTTTTTTTTTTTTTCGTTGTATACTTATATACTTTCGAGTGCCCCGAGTTTCCGGGTTCCGTAACTGCAATATGTTTCGTCTCGCCAAAACGAATTCGAATAATATAACATTTCGTATAAATATATTATATAAGGCATACTCTATAATATAATAATATGTATATTTATTACATTTCTGAAAACGATGAAATATCGAATCTTGAGGGGAAAAAACATTTTGGTAAAAGATGGAATAAGTGGTTAAAAAAAAAAAATAAAATAAAATAAACTACGGAAAAATAGTCCGATTATGTTACGCAATATAATACTATGTAATAACGAAACTTAACTTATGCTTATAACATAATACGATGTACGGCGTCAAAATTGAACGTACGCCGTCCAATAGTTCGAATATAGGTCCAACATTCGCGAGTTTCAGGGGTACGCAATATTTTTGTTTGAGAAAAATTCAAACTTCCCTCGTAAAAAAAAAAAAATTGAAAATATCATAAAAATATAAACCGCACGAACGATAATATAATAATAATATAAAATCTCGTGTGACGTGCAATATTATAATATTATTATTATGCGTAATGTAATCGAAAACGTTCGGAGTAATGTGAGTGAATACGTGTCGTCGTTTTTTATTTCATTTCATAATATTCCCGAAACGTTTCGGTCGATTGATATTTTTGAAATCGTTTATTATAACTTTATAAGTGAATTTTGATACGATAATATTGCGTTACTCGCGTCTGTTTGACGATGCGAAAAATATTCGGTTCGACCGAATAATATATCGGTATTAGATAATATAAATAGTCCGTCGTGTAAAAGACGTCCATCCGACGAAAAACAGGAGGCAGGACAAATGCGAATATTACGAGAAATCGGAAAAATTATATTAAGATAGAAATTATTTCAAAACGTTCACACATTAATTTTGTGTGTCAGGGGTCGAAAAATATTTTTCTGCATTGATGTTCTCATAAGTATACGCAAAATATTATAATAACGTCCTAAAATAATAAATAATTATTAATTATATTAACGAACGTTACGCCGCCGCCGGTTTCTCATTAGCGTTATTTTTAAAATTTATTTTTTTCACTTTACAAACGTTTATTTCCATCTTTTTTTATAATAATAATAATAATAATTTTTGTTGGTTTGTTTTTTTTTTCTAAGGGTCTTTCGATGCGGAGATAATATCGCAAAAGATACGACTATATTATGATCGTTCTCGCGCGAAACATTTTTTTTTTTTATATTACATTTGATGAACGCATATTCTCGTTATAAATATAAATGAAAGGGGTAAAACTCTATAGGGAAAAAATGCCTCTCGAGCGTTTAACGTTTTAATGAAGGCGACAGCGTATACGAGTATATGAATAACTGTTCGGCCATTACGCTAAAAACATTACCGATTTGACGTGCAGTTTATATAATAATTTTTAATGGTAACAATACGGTTTTAATTAATTAGTTTAGAAAATATTTTTGCAGTTACACTGGTTATAGATTAGATTAACTGGCGTGTAACCATTACGATTCTATATAATATATTATATGTACTGGAATTAAAAAAAAAAAAATAAATAACAATAATACTGCGTACAACACGACGGATTTAAATCAGGGATTCTCAAACTTTTATGAACACTGTAACCCTTTTTACCAATAAATTTTTTTGGGTACCCCTTCTTAGTTACTTAACTAACATATATATACTCATACGCATAAAAAAATTTAACAACTTACATATATTTTTATATATTATATATATATACGAGTATATATATTTTAGATACGGTATTGTTTTAAGCTTGAAATTTGCAAGTGTCACCTTGGATTTTAGAATTTTTTCCTCTATTTTAATTTAGAGATTTGTTAGCCAGGCTCGAACCCCTTAAAAAATTTTGAGTACTCTCAAGAGGCATGCGCACCACAGTTTGAGAATCATATCATTATTATATTCGTATACCGCGATTAAAATAATATTATAATATAATGATCCGGAATTGAATTTTCAAAAAAAAAAAATAATAATAATAAATTAATAATATTCAGATATAAATCGGGGGTAAGGGCATAGAAGTTATAATTTAAAACGCGTCATAAAATTATAAATTTAAAAAATACACGCTAAATTACTAATTAAAAATTAAAATATTGTATTGATATACGCGATTTAAAATTTAAATCACAGCCATTATGTCTATCGGCTAAAAAAAAAAAATATAACTACTCCATTTATGCGTATAATAATATTATTGTATAGATAGCGTATTAAAGTTTTGGTATTTTGTCAACAACATAAAATAGCGTATGATATAGTCGTATAACTCCACTGTAGGATCGATATCGTTATTTTCCTATGCGATATAGCGAACGAAATTCTATTTTAGTATAACTTTATATTTTAATTATTTTTTGTAGAAATATCTATTGGCGATTGATCAACCGTTTTCTCTCGTTTCTCTATAGTTATTATCATAAGTCAATTTATCACAAGACGTCCGTGTCTCATAGTTGGTATACATATAAATACCGTATTGCATGCCTGAGTGTAATGTGTATACATCTAAACGTTAAAAAATGAATTATATTACATTTTATTAAAACGATATTATAATATTTACAAAATATAATAACTTTATTATTATTATTATTATTATCATTATTATTATCATTATTATTATTATCAACGAAAATAAAATATTGTTTTTATCTTAACGTTGTATTACTTAATAATACGTTCATTCGTGGCAATAATAATTCACGTTTACAGAATTTAATACAATATACATTTACATTATATTATAATAATATTATTATTTACGTTATACCCACGTAATATAGCTACAGAACAATATCATCTCTCGTACGAATAAACTATATTTTAGATTAAATTTTGAAATCTATTAGATTATATAATATAATATTATACTATTGTATACGAATATCCTTTGCCTCAGCATCACTATATTTAATTACGTGATGGTTTCTTGTATACTTTGAATATAATAATATCAACGATATAAACAGGTTTTGTTTTAGTATCCTAATATATATTTTGGAAAAATACAAAATTTATCGAAGGCGGTGTATAATGTAAAAAATATATTAACCTAACCTAACTTTATAATAAAGATATTGTTTGAATTTTTCGAAAATAACAAATTTATATAAAAAAAAAAATGTAAAGTATATTCTTGGTTGGTAATAATATGCGGCAATTCGGTAACACCTATAATATACGTTCCACTTTCAACCTCCATTGTTTATATAATACGTTTTAGTAGAAAAAAAAACGAAAATTTTATACCATTACGATTTCTTCTTTCTTTTTATATATTAAATAAATCTGTCCGTCATAATGTTATCAAAGTTTTTATATAGTTTGAAATTTAATTTGAAATAAAAAAAAATAGTATATAAATTATTATTTCTACGTGACATTAGTCGGGAATTTTATTATTGTTTTTTTTTTCAGAAAAAGTATACAATTTAAAAATATTATTAAATGAAAATTTATATACGAGTATTATTTTATGATCACGACTATATTATATTAGTAAATCTTTGAAAAGTGTAAAATATTACATTCTGTGTAACAGAAGTTAGATACATATGTTATATTCTTAAAACAAATTTTTTAGAATATTATATAAAATATTAATAAAAAAAAATCCTACCAATGCTTGGAATTTGATAAAAAAAATTAAAATTACTACTATCTATATATAGAGAAAATACCTTAAAAACGATCACGCCCCAATCATTTATTCCCCGTCCTAGCTATTTCCTTCTTTGTTCACTCCCCTCTAATAATCACGGCACTGTATTTCATTGTTTATTATACACACACCGTGGGCCATTAAGATTTAAAAGGATTACGGTAACCACTAACTATACTAACCGTGTATATAACCTAAATATTGGCAGTTGTTGTGACATTCTAGGAGTGATAGACGCAATGGCACCAAGTGTTATATATAGCCATATAGGCATTGGCATACCATTAATGTCATTAATAAGTTTGTAGATAAAAGTAGTTTCTTCGAAGTGCAAGAAAGCTATCGATCCGAGATTCTATTTCAATATAAAACACTCGTATAAAGCTTATACGAAGTCGTTATAAACATCATATAATAAGTATATCATGTATATATTATATTATATTCTATAATTACAATCGTCGAAGTAAAATCACTAAATTTCATCGAAAATGAAATTTTACAATAAATTCATATTTATTATTAATATTATCATACCGCGTGAGATTACACATTTTACTGTAATATAATTAGTAATTACAGGTATAACGTATAACACGTTAATCACGTATTTTATAATATTTCTTAGAAATAACAAAATTTTTTCGGATTATATACGTCGCAACAAGAGTTTCTTTTATAGATTCGATTATTATCAAAACTACCCGAAAGATCACGAAAAAAAAAATGTTTTTTATAATTTTTTTTTTTTTACTAAACAAGCTATAATTTCGTCCGGATGTCTGTTTCAGTAGCGACGATATTATTGTTATATAGGTGTGATATTATTATAAAAATATCATCGTGGTAATTCGGACTCGAAACGGTAAAAAACACACCGTGAAAAATTTCAAGAGATACTCCTGAAAACAGTTTCTTTTGGGAAACGGAAGTTTATAGTTTATAATAATATATTACATGCTTGGGTATTACATTTTATGACATAATTATGTTAATGTTCGTTAAAAATAAAATGCCCTTTCGTTTTTATCGAGATATTTTATCGTTTGCGCGGAAAAAAGTTTAATTATTCGGACGCAAAATTAAAATGATCACTATGGAGGATGCGCACCATAACGAGAATCTTTTATCATTATTTTGGGCGACACAAAAAGAATAAGTTCTCTGTTCGGAGTGGCGTTCATATCATAAATATAATAACATACTAGTGTCCGTTTTATTAATTTAATGTCATACTCGTATTATACGACATTATATTATAAATATTTTTATTAATTAAACTTATTGACAAAAATTAATTTTTTTCTTTTCTATAATTAAATTTGTTTATAGAGATATTATTATATTAATACATAAAATTTTATGAATTTTAATTATACAATTATTATTGTATTCACTTAAGTGAAATTACTTTATTATTGTATTTGCAATATTTGCTGTGTGATTAATGTCTGTAATAAATGTGATTAGTGATTACGATGTCTTAACGTTCATTAAATAGGTAAATTTGAAATGTGTATAAATATTATATTATATTCCTTTTAAAAACTGTAAAATATGATAAATAGATATGTGTTTGTATTAATTATTATAATGCAATATACTTTGTAGTTTGTATCATATACTAACTTATATCTAATTAAGTATAAATGAAAATATGAAATATGCTAACCCAATTAATAATAATATAATTAAATAATTTTAAACTCTTTTGAATGAATGTAAACATAACAATATCAATAAATTATAATTATTCATATTGGTTGCATTGGTTATAGATATAATGAAATTATTTTAATTTAAATTAGTTTATTTTAGTTTGGTTTGAGGTTGATCAAAATTGTATCCAATACAAAATCTCGTTGTAATTTTTATAATTAAATTTTATTCTATTAATAATATATGTATATCATAAACTTAAATAAAATAATAATAATACCTAATTAAATATTTATTATTTTCATAAAATATATAATTTATTTATTAAATGTTTCAAACTCAAATAAAAAATTATTATTATATTAAACATCTTTCAATATAGGGCTATTCAATTATTTATTTAAATTAATAAACTCTAAATATTTTTAAACGTTTAAAAAACTTACTTTATGCATTAATTAAAATACAAATAATTGTGTAAAATGCATTCCATGCATTCCCATGCATTTTATGGAATTCACGTATTTATTTATAATTAATATACAGATGAAATACCAAATTTTAAGTATTTTCTTACAGCATAATTTATATACTGGCATAAAAATAATTTTCACAATTAATAATATTTCTAAAATCATAGATGGATCGTATAATATTTTTGTTGGCAAAGGGTCAATGTGCTCATTTCAAATACTGATTGAAAATTTTAAAAATAAATAATATTTCTCAAATTCAATATAAAATATAAATATAAATGCACGCGTTTATTATTGAAATAAATTTCACTTTAAATACCATAACATATAACTGTGTGGAAGTAATAACAGCTTTAGTTTCTCTAAGAAATTAATTGGAACTATTGAAATACCTAAAAAATCTAATTTTTTCTATGGCTTCGCCTCATGACGATTATGGTAATATGCCATAATTATAATATTATATAGGATCTATATAAAGAACCAAAATCGTCATAAACTACTCATATTAATATGGGGGAAAAAAATCGTTTATTATATTACATGTTATGTAAATAGCACGAAAGAAAGTATAAATAAATAACAATATTTAAAATCTATTCAATAAATCTTTAATTTTAAAATTAAAATTTTCTTTCAAATACTTATATACATTTTTTTATTTTATGATTATTTAATTTATATGGAAATATTAAATAATAATATAAAGTTGTTGCTTTAACGCAATATTATAGAAAATAAAATTGTAATCAAAATCAAAAATATGTAAAATACAGTAAGTATAAGCGTCCAATTCTTATATGACTATTTTATTCTCATTTATAATGTTTGTATTATAATTTATTTTTAATTTCAGGTCTGATAAGGTGATAAATAGAAAATATTTTTATTTTCGCGTTAAATCATCCATTGTTATTTTATGTTATATATGTATATAAATTTATTACAGTTTTATATACGCCATAGGTCATTTCCGGTCGCGGTTCCTGCAGCAGGATTTCGCCGCCGAGGAAGTACCGCAAATTATTAAAATATATTATCCTGTATAATTGACACACAATTTAGCGCTAAAAAACGTAAAGTAAATTATTATTAATTGGTATATTTAAAAAAAAAAAAAAAAATTCGTTTAATAATTATTATTAATATTATGTAATATTGTTATTTTATTCCATAATAACACGATGTATAAATAAAATATATTATAGACGTATCATACGGTTATATTTTAAACGATAGTCATGTGGCGTGTACAGTCTGCCAGTCTGATTTCGGTATCGAAATAAATAAATATTATGAATATTATATTTATCGATTTTACGCGTTATTCGAGTCACTGCGTTTTTTTTATATTTTTATTTTTTTTTTTTTTTTTTTTTTTACCCAGCTAAAATATTTTATCGTTCATAATGTGATAAATTATATCAACACGCGTTTCGCGTATTTATAGCCGATTGTAAATCATAGCCGCATGTTAGGTACAAAAGTATACACGTAAGTATAATATAATATAAACAAACGCATGCGATAATAAACCACGCGTGTCTCTCGTCCGTCCGCGAGCATCCATCGTACAATATAACAATATATTATAAATTATAATATCATTATTATAGCGTAATATATTATATTATTATTATTATTATTATTATTATTATTATTATTATATAATCGTTTACATGAAACGAAAGTAGGTCAATAGATAAAAATTTTCATTACTTAACATTTTAAGTTTACGACAATATGAGTGTAGGTTATTGCTAAATTAAATTTCGAAAAAAATTACGTTTTCCATTCTTATAAACGATAATAATAATATAACAACTTTGAAAATCAACCGTACATTATAAATTATTATAATAATTATTTAATTCGTAGCAAAGATATTACATGATACCTAATCGTCACGAAAGTATGGTCACATCACATTACCACAGTGCTCTGCAGCTAAGAATTATTATTTCCCGTCGACGAAAAATAACGAACAATAATTACGAAAACTATAAAGTATATAATATAATATATTAGAGCGTGTAGAGTGTAATATTAGACCAATATGTAGAAGACAAAATTATATAATTAAGGTAAGAATCGATTATTTATTGTATAGGTAGTACAGTAATATGATAAATTGATAAGTTAAGTAACTTAACCTAATCTAATATAAACTTTTTTTTTTTTATTAAATTATAATATAGGTACGTGTGGTATTTTCACATTACTGTTATATTTTGCTATATCGTTCATTGAAATTACAAAATTTATTTTTTATATATGGTACATGCATGATGGTCTCCTTCTGGCGATTGCATTTATTATATTGACCTTATTGTAATATTGCCATCATCACCCACAAACCACCGAAAAACCTAACCTATAAATAACAATAACAATATAGCAAATTAGCTCTAATAATATATATGAGGATAAATAAAACGCAAAAATAATTTTCACACTATTTAATATAGCCGAAAATTATATAATAACATTGGCAAACGTTCAATATTTTATAGTAACATTTAAAAATTTTTAATTTTTAATTTTGGATTATTAATGTTTTTGTTTTGAAAATTATTGCAATTTCTATATTAAAAAAAAAAAAAAACCACGAATTTTTAATATTACAAAATAATTGGATATCGATATTATCATATGTATATTTATATAATATAATAATATATTAATATGTAATGAAAAAAAAAAAATAATAATAATTATAATTGTAAAGTGCAAATGGCCTTTTCGATATGATTTTTGCATAACCTATTAGTAATAAAATATGGTGTTATGATAAAAAATGCATTTTTTTTTATGAATTTCTTTCATATAGTTTATATTATACTCGTAATTAAATGCACATATCATTTTTAAGTGCATATTTTTTAGTACCTATATCCTATATGACATTTTCAACACACATTCGCATAATATTTATAAGAGTATAAATATTTTATGGAATTTCAGGACACTTAAATTTTAATTGTGAATTTATAATAATATTATTATATATTATACACCATCGAACGCTATAAATTTTTTTTGTAAAACGAGCGTAGTTTTATATTTTCGACGCGTTGACAAACAATTACACGTCATGTATTTATTCACAATAAAAATTACAATTATAAATTGCTAAACATTTTAAGGAGGGCGATGATAAATTGATAAATCGATTCGTTTCGTCGGGCAAAAAAAAAAAATTTATGAAAAAGGTTCATCCGTTACGAGAGAAGTTCGTTAACTATATAATATTATTATATGTATTGTATAATAATTATTATTATAAGTGTATTCATTATGTGTACCTATACAGATTTTAAGTGCTCATAAAATAGAAAAAAATTACGAGTACTCGACAAGGATTTTCTTGATTTTGTATTATAAACGCTATTAAAATAATTTTATATAACTAGGTATAATTATATAGATATGTACAACATGTAGATAACGTGTGTTCGCAAACGGTTATTGTTTTTATAATCGAAATTTTATGTCTCCTTGACGATATAATTACGAATCGTTTAAATAAAAATCGAGTCGTATATATTATATTGAAACAATAAAATGAAATGTGTTCCGAGCACTTGTGTATAGTGTTAAAAATGTTTTATAAAAAAAAACATACTCGTATAAATAATAATATATACTTATACGAGTACGTAGACATATTACACCTATAGCTATTACGTGTTTTAAAATAAGTCGTATATACAAGTTAGGTTAGTTATGTATGACTCTGTGTAGTATTAATATTATAAATGTTATTACAGGTATAATATCGAATATTTTTAATAATATACTTGTTTAAAACTGTTTTTTTTTTTTTTTTTTTTTAATATTTTTTTATATTTTTAAACGCAATTTAAAACATTATATATTTATATTATGTTTCTATATATTATGAACGTAATAAAACATTTTATTGTATGATTTATAATGCAAGACTTTTTCTGTCCAAATATAGTAAAAAAAAAAAAAAAGGTTATTAAATAATTATTAAATTAAACAATTTCTATAATAAATAGGTAAAGGGTAAAGTAATCCAATTATATTATGTAAGATACGAACGTAACGGTACACTTTAATAGTTAAATGGCGTAAAAAAAACGAACTTTATAAGTGTATAGTTTTTTTTTTTTTTTTGTATTTTGGTAAAAATAATATACGGATTAATTAGGTTTTACCTTTTACGTATAATATCCACAAATCTATACAAAAATTTGAAAACAGATGATTTAAACCCGTGGACGTATAATGATGTCAACGATCAAGAAATTAAATATTTTTAAGTATATAGTCAAATAATATTTTTTGTATATATTTCATTAAATATACTTTTTGTAAAATTGGGCGAATTTAATAATTAACGCGAATGTACGGTTTTTAATCGCCAAAAAGAAAAAAAAGCAATAATAACGGTGGGTTTTATCAAAATTGCAGACTTGTCTATATAATATTAAATAATAAATCAGACAATTCAGATCGTGTGTACTGGTATTACAACGTCATATTAAGCTACAAAATGTCGCTTGTGTAAATTACATATAAATTATCAATGTTATTTCCATTAAAATCTGATCACTCTGCGTGCACTATACTCGTATATAATATAGTTCGCAGTATAATATACTAAATATAGTTATATTAACTTTTTAAATTTGAAACTCGAATAATTTACATATCAGACTTCAAACCGATGAATTAGGTGGATACGATAGTCTCTAGGTACTTGGGTACTAAAGGTACTTCATTATGAAGTTTTGTCTATTCGAAGAATATTTAGTATATAATATATACCTATATTATTATAGAATTGAAAGTAATTACGTTTTTACCTATACTAGATAATTATATTCGGCTGTACCTAATTTGTATATAGACTTGTAAATTAGGTATATATTCTTAACGCCTTAGCTTATAATATAATACAATATTTACACTTTATATTTAAACAATTATAGTAATATACCTTTAGAAGACTCGATAAATTGAGTAGGTATATTTATATATCTATGATTTGGTGCATACTATATTATAAATAAAAATTAATAGTTTTGATAATTATGCACTATTTTAAGTACCTAAATAATAAATACAATAAAAGAGTCATAATATATAAATTAAATTGCATCTATTAATTATTTTATATTTTTTTTATTATATTATTAGGTATACGATTAAAACGTCGCCGAACAAGAATAGACACTCGGATATCGACTTTGAAAATCTCTTTTAAATAAAATTATATTAATTTTATTCTTTTGCAATATTATAATATTTCATACTTGTACGTAATATTTCAATATATGACTTTTGGCGTTTTATTTTTATGAATATTATTTCCTGTGGGAATATTAATATCGTAATGTACATTTTTTTTTTTTAGTTTTAAAAGGTTTATTTATAATTAAAAATTTATTTTACTTAGAAATCTATATGCATATATAATATATTTGTATTAAAAAAAATAATGATAATATTATATTAATATTTATTATTTCATATTATTATAAAAAATATATACTAATACGGCTATATTTATGTATATAGTTATAATAAAATTATAATTGAACGAGAAAAAATACATGTTTTAAAGTAATCAATAATCATACATTATGCGAAATTGCGAATTCTTCAGCTAAAGGATAAAATTATTTTAAATAGATGATATATCAGATACAAATAATGTAGAAAAGATAATAGTGATGGGATAGGATATAGTGACATAAATTTGTCGTAGGTATTATTAAATAATTTTGAATAAATGAAAGTATATTTAGTTTTAAATTTTTATCAAGCCTACTTTCAATAATTGTTTCTATCATAATAAAACTAAAACTATTAAGAAAAAAAAATGACCCAAATAAAAGTACCAAGTGGACGAAAGTTCCTACCGAAACCATATCCCTTATTTTTGTGGATTGTGGTAAATGGTAATAAACTAATAAGTCAGTAAGACGACACAAAAAAATTATCTGCATCCCATCATATATTCATATATAATATATATTGTACATAGTTACAGAAATATAAAGACATATACATATCATTATAAAAATGCATTCTTCTTTTCGCCCCGTAATCCATATCTAAAATATGATAACGGATTTAACGACAAAATAAAAAAAATCCTAGTTTGGACATATTATACTTCAGGATTCAAAGAAAGTTATATTGGATTATTATGTATATAATATTATTTAGGAAGGAATTGGGCTTGTGAATAATATATATATATTATGTATATAAGTTTAGGTATTATACCTATATAATACATAAATATATCCGGGAATATAAAATATTATACGGGATGATGGACATAATATCAATGGAAAACGCAATTGTTGTCATATTATTAAGTTTATACATATAATATATTATAGGTATAGCGTATAGATACAATATATTATACAGGACGTTCCAAAATGATTCATCCGATTTCAAAAAATCATATTTATTGTAAAATTTGATTAATCAGGTTAGAATAAATTTTACATTTTAATGAATTATTTTAAGTTTTAGGTGCAATGCTTATAAAATATGTTCAATGTGATCCCTCTTGCTTGCACGATACACATCTAAACGATATTCAAATTCCTCATAAACCTGTTGAAGCATGTCGACTGTAAGCTGTCCAACCAACTAACCAAGTAACCAAGTTGATGCCTTGATGGCGTCTGTAATGCGACTTTTCAATTCGTCAAGATCTTTTGGAAGGGGAGATTTATAAATAATGATTTTTATGTTACCCCAGAAAAAAAAGCACCGTTATGTTAAGTAATAACCGACTCGCACTTCTCAAAATTCTTCGCTTTTTGTTGCTCGGTTGACATTTTGATAACAACTAATTAAATTACGCTACATGACTAAACTGCACATTATCGCAACTTATCGGCAATCGATAAAAACTCGATAATCCTACCTTTCAGATGGTTAGTGTTTCGTTTACCTCAAATTACAGGAACAATATTTATAACCTACTAAAATCGGATGAATCATTTTGGAATACTCTGTCTGTAGTATAATATGAGATATGACGTAGTGTATTGTGTATGTACAGCGTGTTTGGAATTATATACGTCCGTAAAAAGTCGTTCTTTTTCCAATATTTATATTCTGTAGGTATAAAAAAATAAACACAAACTTGCATATCTATTATACAGAATCCTTCCAGATGAGATGTCAGATCCGTTTGACAAATATTAAATAAAATTCATATTGATGCTTATATTGTTTATATTTTATTTTATTCGTCTCCGTCGAATTGATATATTATCTATCTGCATGTGCGCCCGGAGGGGGGCAAGACGGGGTATCTGCTCCCCTCCTGGACATTAAAATTTCAAATATAATTTAGAAAATTTTAAATTTTATTATTGTTTAAATAAATATTTTAATGATTTTTGGTTTAGTATAGATTAATACTAAAGAATAAAACCACAATTTAATTAAATATGTTGACTTTTATTTGTCAACACTCAAAGAATAAAATTTATATTAAATATATTTTGGTGTTTAATTTTATTTTGACCATAGTGGGCATAGTGCCTTCCCCTGATAAATTTACTGCGGGCGCCATACTACCTGACAACCTATCTATCAGGAAAAATATCATATTTCCATTTAACATTAACTCATATGGATATGGTTGTATAGTTTATATGTTATATAATATATTATTATATCTTTTTTCTTAAAGTATAATATAGTCCTACCTAGGTGTATGAACATTAATCCACCTTAGTATACCTTGGTTCCTAACTACCTACCACAGTATAAACCGTAGTCTAGGGCACCCGCAGAAATATCTCCTGAGGGGGGAGGGTCACTATGCCTAGCCTATTTATAAGTATAGAGACAGGATTTTTATGTTTTCAGTTTTTTATATACTGAGTGTATGCATTTATGCAACTCCAATTAGATGAGCTTTTTCGACGATTCATTATCGTATGAACTGATAGGTATACAAAAATTTTTTATCGCATAAAAAGTATATTTCAAGATTAAATAATATTTTGTACAAAATCATATGTTTTAGAAATATATTAAGGTTTTATTTGAAAATTCCACAAAAAATTGTAACGGTTAATAAAAATTAAAAAAACAATTTGGCTTCTATTAGTTTCTATACCTACTTCCCGGACGAAAATACAAAAATATGGCATCCAATATTATTACGAGTCACATGCAAAAGCGTTTATTCTTTATAAAACTATTGTTATTATTATTAAATTAAATTTTTTGATTTTATAAAACTGAATTTTAGATATTATGTAACTATGTGCTACAATAATACGGGTAAAAGGAAAAAGCGAGGGAAAAAGTATAAATTAATATTAAGTATAAGTAGGTACTTTTTTTTTATACACGGTATAATTTATTTTCAGCTTATAATGTTGAATATTACTTTTATTGTAGGTATTAAGTACTTATAAAATGTATAATTTTTTTTTTTTACTTGAGTACCTACACTTAATTATAAAAATAATAAGTGAAATATACCTATAAACCTATCATTATACACACAGTAGGTACGACTATATGAATACATCATCAACTAGCAAATATAGTATAAATAATTTTTTAATGATTAGAATTAACTTAACTAGGTACCTACCTATCTTAAAATTTTTATAAATAATTGTTGCTTTTATTTTTTTTATTATTTATTTATTTATTTATTATTATTATTATTAGGTATTATTTTTTTTTTTTGTTATTTAATTTATTTTAATAAAATATCATAATTATATTTCCCAAAAATAATATTTATGAGTATAAAATAATTTTTTAATTGAAAAAAAAAAACGTATAGGTAGGTATACAAGGTATAGTATACCTACAATATAATCATACAAACATTGGTTGAAATAGCGGGGAGCATGGGCCCTTTGACCCTCTTGTGGACGCCTATGACTTTATTATTTTATCTAGTTATCTAGAAAAAAAATAAATAAATTTTTGGTAAATTTATAATTATGGTAGATATTAATGTACTTATTATAATTATTTATAATTTTATATTTTATAATACCATGAAGTTATGCGAGCGATTTGCCGTTCGGCCCGGCAGAGTGCGTCGTGTTCGTCGTGCATCTGATAACATGTTAACGCGAACAAATTGGCCAGCCGCGACTCCTGCTGCTGGCGCTGCTGCTGCTATCGCCGTGGTCGTGGACCGTGGTGCTCGTTTTGAGTTCTCGTAAACCTTTCGTCCCGTGCGCCCTTTTTTGACATTTGTGTTTTTTTCTTTTTATATTCAATTAATCTATTTGATATTTACAATAATTTTTATCCTTATTATTTATTTAATTGTTCGTCCGACAAATATTTAACAAGAGTATTGTTGCTAGTATTTATTATTATAGGTAATTAATCGTCCTCAGCGATATTTGATCCTAGTGCAAACATTCACATTAAATTATGTATGTCGATTTATTGCATCGAAAACGATTAAACCAGTTCGATTTAACTATATGTTAATTCGCCTTGTTCGCTCGTGGTCGCTCCGGTCGCGTCAATTGATATGCGTCCAATCGTTTGGATCCGGTGAGCTCAGATTAATTCGTCGTTGATCTTGCACACCATCACTATCGGTCGCAGAGAAAAATGGTAATTAATATTATGGACGGATATATATTTTTCAAGAGTGCAATCCAACATCTCCGTCATCGTTGTAGTCTTAGTTTTTACCAGTTTTTGTACTGTCAGGTACCTACGTTGGCATTGTGTTTAACATTAACATAAGACGATACTCAAATTTAAACCTTATTATTGTACCATACATCAATATAATAAAATACTCGTGACGATTTTATATTCATTCGATTTGTTACAGGACTTGGGTGGTTATCGATATTTAGTCTACCCTTGGATTTAGTTGGATTACAAAAATATAGGACAGTTGACATTTTAAAGTCATTTTACTTGTTTGGAGAGTCACTAGTATCAAGTACGACTACCAAATACAACTAATTATGGACCGGCTGACCTTCTCAACTCCTTTCAATGTCCATCAATGATTTAAACATTTAAATGGTTAGTGAGTATGAATGTATAAATAATATATTATGCATAATGTAATATATGTGTCAAGTTTTGTAAATTTGAAAAATGCCCAATATTTAGTGTCACATACCTAGTTAATTTATAAAAAAAACATATTTCTTAATTTTAACATTTAGATACCCTTATTATGTTAATGTTATTAAATAGATGACTGTAAAACATACATGAAGTGTATTGCATACATCAACAAAATAAACTTTATCGACCTATAAATTTATTGCATTTATATTTATACAGCTGTAGGTAGTGGGTTATTATTTAATATTACTTTATATATAAGTTTATTATTTCTTTAAAATAAAATAATTAACTATTGAATGAATAGTATGTAAAGGTGATTTGTAATAATATCTTAAAGTTTGGATTTTTAAATTTTAACCTAAACGAGTCTGACAGTATATAATTTTCAAATCAACAGAATATATTAACATTTTTATTTATTACCTATAAAGTTAATTTATTATATTTAATATTTTTATTGAAATAAATACATTATTGATAAATGTGCATGGTTTATTTTCATATATCTGCTTTTAAATAAATTATTAAATTTAAAATATATAGGTATATTAGTGCTTTTTTCTAATATTGTTACAACGACGGTTTGCAGGCTAATTGGTGTAAGCGAAAAAAACCAAATTTTACAAGAGAGCTCAAAAACTGTTAATGTATGATTTAAGGGATTTTAAACTTATATACTATCCTTTTTTAACTCTACCTAATATATTTAGCTATCATTTAAAAAAATTATTTTTGGTAAGTTATTACTTAAGTTTTGACACTTACTTACACCTATTTATGAACAATATTTTTAAAAAAGGGCGCTTACACCAAATTATTGACTATTATAAAATAAAAATGAGATGACTACTAATAAAAATAATAATCATTTACAATCAGAATATTTCAAAATAATATTGCCAAATAAGTGTTATTAGGTAAAAAGAATAAAATGGTTGTAAGCAACAAAACAACGCATACACCATTTTATATTTTTTCAGATGTCGTTTACACCAATGTAGTGTCACTTACGGTCAAAATATTAACAACACAAAAATTCTCGTTTTTATCTATATAAAGTTTAACAAAATGGGCAATTATCGGTTTTAAAGTCTAAAAATTTTACTGTAGTATATTTAGATATTGCTTAACATGTTACCAGAAAATTTGAAAATTCCCAAGTTCAATTTTTTTTATAGTTGTTTAAAATTTATTTTTTTAGTGTAATAAAATATCTAAGAGTTATCCATATATAAATATTATTCTTAATTTTTTCTCAATGTTTTTAAAATAATGATTAATAAAAAAACAAATAATTATGAAAAATATTAAAATTTTATTTAAACATAATTACATATTGCTTAATGTAGTTCCAAAATATTAGAAAAATCTTAACCTCTTAATTTTTTTTTTTTACCTAGCTGTTTAAAGTTGAAATTTTAATAAAATTGATATTTTATATTTATATAAATTTTTTTATTATTCCTCAATATTTTAAAATAATTTAAAAAAACAAAACAATTTTGAAAATATTTGAAAATTTTATTGAAGTTCAAATACATATCACTTAACTCAGTTCCAAATTATTGTGAATATTACAATTACATTTCTTTTCTTTTTTTTTTTATATAGCTGTTTAAAGTATAAAAAGAAGAGCTAATACTGCTATGGAAGGAATACAGTGAATATAAGTGTATAGTATTTAATTTTGATTAAAATTTGAATGCAATGATAAATCATCATATTCAAAAAAGCCATTTTGAGCGAAGTTCTGTCAAATATGGGTTTTTAGGCGACTCAATTAGGGATTTTATATGGATTTATATTGAACCTAGAGACTTGAAATTTTTATTCTGTATTAACATGTGTTTTAATATATGTAATAACATTTTGGAATTCTTACGTTGGAATCTAAATGTAAAATGAGTATCTATGCGTTTTATATTTTTTCAAATAATATAATAAAATTGTTTTTCGAATGTAATGTATTATCACTGCATTCAAGTTTTAATCAGAATTCAGTACTATCCTCTTTAAACCTGTATCCATTCCACAGCAGTTCTTCAATACACTATTTGTTTGTTCTTAAGTTTAATAGTTTTATTTCATGAAATTTATTAGCCAAGTAAAGCTGTACAATTCTATTTTTACTATTGTATACATGACTGAATATTGATATACATTTATATTAAATGTAAATATCAAGGCCATTAGTTTTAATTCCAATATCCTTGTTATTCATATGTGTCCTGCATTTAAAGAGGTATGTTGATTTAGGAAGCCCTACTAACCATAGAATGAAACCTTATACCATATCAGGCAGTATAAATACTCTTTAATACATAATAGCCTTGAGATGTTACTTCATATAAATCATATCCTATGTTTTATGAAATTGGAAAAAAAAAATGTTATAATATATGTAAAAATTAAAAATAGTGAAATAAACTAATACTTATTGTTTCTTTATTTGTTTTCAGATATCATATCTATCCACTTTAAAATGTATTAACTTTGCTGAAAATTTTGCTGAATACGGCTTATCTTGAAACTTTTTTTTTTTTTTATTACATTTTAATAAGAGTAATTCATAATGTTGATTAAGGAATATCGTATACCCCTCCCGCTTAGTGTAGAAGAGTATAGAATTGCTCAACTTTATATGATAGCTGTAAGTAATTAACTAATTAAATATTTAATCTATAATTTGTTTTATTAATAAATGTTTTAAATTAGAAAAAAAGTAGAGAAGAGAGTAAAGGAACTGAAAGTGGTGTCGAAATTATAGTAAATGAACCTTACGTATCTGGTCCTGGTGGCAATGGAAATACTAGTAGTGGACAATACACAAGAAAAATTTATCATGTTGGAAGTCATATACCAAGTTATATAATACATTAAATAACTTATTTATAAATATTTATGTAATATAATATTTACAGGTTGGTTTAAGGCATTATTACCAAAGTCAATGTTAACTGTTGAAGAAGAAGCATGGAATGCATATCCATATACAAAAACACGTTACACTTGTCCTTTTGTTGAAAAATTTTCATTAGAAATTGAAACTTATTATTATCCTGATAATGGAACTCGTGATAATGTATTTAAAATGGCTCAAAGTGAATTGAGGAATGTTTCTGTTGGTAAGCATTAAATTATTTTTTTAGTTAACTCTTTTTAATATTTGTGTTCTTTTACTTATATTAAAATATAACATAATAAGATATTAAATCTGTCAAAATTAAAATAATAATTTTTAATTAATGTTCTACACTACATATTTGTACAAAGTTTGTATTTAATAGTAAACTAAATGTATGTTTTTCTACATTAATAATTGTTCAAATGACAAATATTAATTATAATTGATTTTTATATTTTAAGATTTAATAGATATTGTGAAAGATCAATTGTATGGAGCTGATTATGTTAAAGAAGAAGATCCAAAATCGTATATCAGTGAAAAGACAGGACGAGGGCCATTGTCAGAGAACTGGATATCAGACTACTGGAATGAATGTCAAGTAATTAAAATTGCAATCTTAAATTTAATTGTTATATTATTGTATTTTGTTATCTGTTATGTTTAGAATAAAGCTATGCCTACTCCAACAGGAAAATCTATTATGTGTGCATATAAATTATGTAAAGTAGAATTCCGTTATTGGGGTATGCAAACCAAAATTGAAAAGTTTATTCATGAAGTCGGTAATTATTATTATTTTTTTATTATATAATACCTTATTTTATATTATTTAAAAATATATATATTTGTATGTTGCTAATGAATTATTTTTAAATAGCACTGAGGAAAACTATGGTTAGAGCTCATCGTCAAGCATGGTCATGGCAAGATGAATGGGTAAATTTGACTATGGATGATATTCGTCAAATTGAATTACAAACACAAGAAGCTCTCAAACAAAAAATGGGTAGTAATAGTGGCTCTGATGTGTGTGAAAGAAATGATACTGTAGATGATACAAAGACTGCCACCAATTTAGCTGCTACAATGGGTAGTATTGAAAAGAGTGATCTAGAAGTAGCTACCCCTGTTACTTCAAAACGTATGCAAGACTCTTCTCTATATTCTCCAGTACCATGTGTATCCAGTAGTTCTGACACCAAATCTAGCAGTATTAACCCATCATCTAGCATGTAAATTATTTATACATATTTTATAATATGGAAAATAAGTTACTAATTCCTTATTATTATACCATATTTTTGTTTTAGGCGAATACCAGTGAAAAAAAATTGGAATAATCCTAAGTCACAAGTATCTTCACCTGGATCTACCCAAAGCTTTGACACTACACCTAATTGGAGAATGGAAAGCTTAATTCGAGACTCTGATTCTGATTTGAGCAATGATGATGAATTTTTTGACTGCCAAGGTAAATTAGATAAATATTTATTCATTTAAATCTAAATTGTATAATTTTAATTAATCATATATAATATACATTTCATAGTGGGTGCATTCAAAAATAAAATATGAAATAATTTGAATCTTTCTTATTATAAAATAAAATAATATCATACTTCATTTTTCTTTTTTTTTCTTAATTAGTCCCAACTAATGCTGAAAACTGAATAAATGTTTAATTTATAAAAAGAATAACCAAAGTAAACTAAAATAAAGATATGCGCATAATTTTTTTTGTTTAAATTTTTCATATAGATATAATTAATAAAAACAAAATAATTGTATTATGAAAATATTAATTTATTTGATTTGGTTCTTAATATTTTTTTTTTTTTTAATTTGGATTATAATTAAAAAATGGTACATGTAAATAGTAGTTTTTTAATGATATAATAAATTGTATACTAGCATCATTTTAAAAAGAATATTATGTTATAACTAATAAGATATACTTTAAATAATTTTATAATTATAAAATCTATGTCATTTTTATTAAATTAAATCTGTAACTTTAATCATAAAACTTTTATTTTTAGAAACTTTACCAACATCTGAAATTGTTTCTCTTTCTAAATGGAGCTCTCTAACAATATTGAATGAACAAGAGTTTGACTCATCTAGTATTCTTGAGAAAGATGGTTAGTTAACATAAGACATACATAAAATATTTTTATATTTATATATAATTAAACATTCTTAATTGTTTATAGAAGATAGCATATTTTCCCCTATTAATAAAAAGTCATCGCCTTTTATTCAACGTGGTCACAGTGTCGATACATGTCCAGGTTCACCTGTAATTAGTAAAGAAACTAATTGCCAAATAAATACACTTTTGATGATTATACATTCTGGCAGTGTATTAGGTAAATATAATATAAAGTCATAACTTTATTTAATTATACATTAAAATATTATTTTTTAGATGCTAATTCTGATATAATGGCCAAAAAATCTGATTTCACTACATTTAGAGGAGCCTTTGAGTCAGTTATGCGACAGCACTATCCAAATATGATTGGTCATGTTGCAATGAGACTTATTCCATGCCCATCTATTTGTTCTGAAGGCCTAAGTGTATTATCAAAGTAATTGTATTATTATAAGTCATTATTTAAAATTAATTGAAGTATTAATTAATATATTTAAACATTTCTAGGTTGAGTCCATATAGTTTTGATGTATCCCCATCTGGTGTGGAGAGTACAAATATTACACATGATTCCGTTCCAATAGGTGCTATTCCCATATTATCAGGATGTTCGCATGACTATAAAGATATAGTATCTAATGTTATTCGTATGGCCAATCAAGTATATCGAGATTTTATAAAATCCGATGAAGGTTTTGGATTCAGTGGCAGAGTATATTTTATAGGTATTATAGGTTATTAGTTGTGTAATTATCATTTTATAAACAAAAATTTATTTTAGAAATTTTGTGTTATATTATTTAGTATTTATTTATATATTTATTTTTGTAGGAGATTCAATGGGATCAGTATTAGGATATGATGTTTTGTGTAGAAATCCTGATTCTCACTCATTACACAATACAAGTAGACATAGTACTCCAGAGCATATACATAAAAAGAATGAAAATGGTATAATAATTAATTGTATAACTTAAAAATTGTTTTAAATATTTTTTTAAATGGTATTTTAGATGATTGTACTTCAGTAGCTAGTATGGACTCTTCTTTTAAAGTTTTGGTTACACCACCAGTTAGAAGAAGGTCATCAACTACAAGGTAATTTAAATTTGAAACTTAGTTTGTTAATTAATTTTAAATATTGAATTAAATATTAGCACTTATTAGTTTTGAAATAAATATAAATATAAATAGTTCTATTATGATTATGTTATTTATTTTTGTTTTAGTGACAATAATGTTTGTTTGGATTTTGAAGTAAGTGAGATGTTTATGTTTGCATCTCCTTTATCACTTGTACTAGCATTTAGAAAAATATCAGCACATAAATATGATAAATCATGTGAGTTCCTTTTGTTTACAGATATTGATAATTTCCTTATTATTAATTATGTTTTTGTATCTTTATTCAGCTTCAATTCAACGTCCTGCATTGCAACAAGTGTATAATTTATTTCATCCATCTGATCCTATAGCATCTAGATTAGAACCATTGATATCAGCAAAATTTGCAATTTTGCCACCTGTTAACATTCCACGATATCAAAAATATCCCCTAGGAACAGGACAACCATATTATTTACGTAAGTTAAGTTAATATTATATATTTTATTGTTTGTTACATTATTTATTTTATATAGTTGAAGCAGTACAAACAAATCCTCAATTATTTACTGAACACAGTCATGCTAGGCGAACATCTGAGACAAGTATTTTAAGCACAGTTTCTGGAATAGGTGATACGCTTCCAATCCAAGCAATAAATAAATGTAAGTTATGTTTAAACAGATAATATTATTACAAAAATTAATGAGACTGTTATATAGTAACAAAAAAATGGTGGGGTACTAAAAGATTGGATTATGCCTTGTATTGCCCTGAAGGGCTATCAAATTTTCCTACAAATGCATTGCCTCATATATTTCATGCCAGTTATTGGGAATCTTCAGATGTGATTGCATTTATTTTAAGACAAGTAAAAATAATTAAATAATAAATAAGTAAGTTTTCTTAAACAATAAATTATAAATTTTAAATTGGATTTCAGTTTGCTATATTTGACTATAATAGTTCAATTGGAAACGAGGACAAAGAATTAGCTAGTTTTAGTCCCAGTCAACCTCGTGAAAAGTGGCAGCGTAAAACAACTTTTATTAAAATAAAAGTAAACAATAATTATTTAATATAATAAATAAAAATTATTTTTAAATTAAATGTTTATAGAATTCTACTGCTAGTCATAGAGCCAATGATGTAATTATTCGTGAAGGTTTACCGCAAACAGTTAGTGGTCGTTTTATTTATGGACCTTTTGATATGTTTTCATTGGCTGGTATATATTTATTTTGATTTTACTGATTATTTAGCTAATTTAAATTATATAATAAAAATTTTATTTTTATTTTTAAAGGGGAGAAAGTTGATATTCATATTATTAGAGAATCTACTAATGGTGAATGGACACATTTGAGTACAGAAGATTCCGATAAAAATGGAAGAGTTACATATACAATTCCAGATAATAAATCTCTTGGATTTGGAATATATCCAGTTAAAATGGTCGTTAGGTAAATATGTTTATTGTAATTGTGATGTAATATTTATACTTTAATAAATAAATTAAATATTTTCAGAGGAGATCATACAAGTGTTGATTTTTTGTTAGCTATTGTTCCACCTCAAACAGAAATTGTTGTGTTCAGTATAGATGGGTCATTTTCAGCCAGTGTTTCTGTTACTGGTCGTGATCCAAAAGTCCGCCCTGGTGCTGTTGACATAGTAAGGTAATGTATAAATTTTTAATATTTACTTTATATAAAATATATTTTGATTGCAAAATTATGTATGCTTATTCATTAAGTAAATATAATAAGTAATACCATTGATTATATATTATATATTGTGTGTATAATCAATGGTAAATGGTAATAGATATTTTATCATATGTAATAGGTATATGTTATAAACCACTTAAAATTCTTATTCGTATATAGCTAATATTATATATATATATTATTGTTTTATATATTTATTAGTAAATTGCTAAATAGTATATAAATTTATTTTAATTTATTATTTTTTTATTTTTTCTAATATTTATAATACAATCTTTAAAATGAATTTTTACAATAAGCACAAGTGTTACTAGATATATTGGCTATGTTAGTTTCAATAAAGAATTCGTCCAGTGATGTAACTTCATAAATAATAAAATAAAGTATTAAAAATGTTTTTTAATAATCATTAAGAATTGGTAAAAATCTACTTTAATTATTTTTCAATTAATTAATTTTTGCATTCCTATTTTTAAAGTTTCTATTTAACAAAAATATTGTAATTTTAATAATCTGATATCTGTTCTAGGACTATGATGAATTTTAAATAATTTAATATATTATTTTATATGTAGATTAGATTAATAAACTGGAAAATTAACCATTGACTACCTATGTATTTTTTGTATTGATTTTTAATCATTGGATATATTTTATAGACATTGGCAAGATTTGGGATATCTAATAGTTTATATTACTGGAAGACCTGATATGCAACAACAACGAGTTCTGTCATGGCTAAGTCAACATAACTTTCCACATGGGCTTGTTTCATTTGCTGATGGTCTTTCTACAGATTTTCTTGCTCATAAAATAACATATCTTAAAAGTCTCGTGCAGGTAAATATTTACCATTCATATTAGTAAATTAAATACATAAAAATGATAAATATTTTAATTTTCAGGACCATAAAATGATTATACACGCTGCTTATGGAAGCAGTAAAGATATTTCTGTCTACAGTGCTTTAGATCTGAAACCTAAACAAATTTTTATCATTGGCAAAGTGGGTCGTAAATATCATGCAATGGCAACTGTATTGAGTGACGGTTATGCTGCACATTTATCTGCTTTACAATGTCATGGTGGATCTAGACCTGCTCAAGGAAATGCTCGAATGCTTTTGACTTCAAGAGGTCGATTTGGACATAATGCTTCGATGCGGCGTAGAAGGTGTGTATATTTTATTATGAACTATTGTAAAAAATGTCAATTAAACACTTTAAAAAATCAATTGTTTCAAATGTTACATTTTGTTCATTTTTAGTCATAAAATCTTTTATTATTATTAAAAAGATAAATATTTAGATTTTTTTTTTTTATTATTCGGTTGGTTAACTACACAACTACTTAATATTTAAAATCAATTCATTTTATGAGATGTTAGATATATTATATCGATATGTGCAGAAGATAAGTTAATGTTGTTTAAATATAATAATGATTATTATATTTTAAAGAAAAAAATGGTTATTCTTAAAAATATCATGACCTAAACTTGTCTTAATCAGGTATCCCGAGAAGAGATCTGGCGATACACATGGTTCCAATAATTGATCCATACTTGACCGCATATTATGGTGCAAGTAAAGTCAGGTAAAAACATAAATATATGTTTTGTGTGAAACAACAACAAAAAAAATCTTGTTTCTGATACAAATAATTTATTTGTAATACAAAATATAAAAGTTTCTTGCACATTATTTATATTATAAGTATAACTATTTCTTTCTTACCCCCATCCATGCTTTTAATTATACCCACTTGAAATGAATGTAGTAAATTTAACTGAAAATATTTGAAACACCATATAATTATACTTTTCTAGTTGCCTTGTTTTTTTACCCCTGATACCTTTTAGTTTACAAAATACGTCATATTATGCTTGATTGTGTCCCTGCATTTTATCCTTGAACAAAAAAATAAATAAATAATCAAATACAGTTATTATTTGAATATATATGTTAAATAAAAAACAGTCTGTATATATTATTTCTACAGAATTAATAACATACATTGTATGTTTTTTTTTTTTTTTTTATATAATATATTATAGTGTATCATACTCAGTTTTTTATGATTATGATTTTAACAGATCTGCAAAAAGGACTACATCTTTTCCAATTTGTTCACTGACTCGATCTACAAATCATAATAAGTATGATAATCTTTGATGTTGTTCTTGGTCGTGTTTTCAACGCCATTCCTCAGATGGTTCCTGATGACAACGACGAGTGTAATATCCTGTGTACACAGAAAGTTTGTTATTTCATATTATAATGTTATTATCATTATTATTATTGTCCTGTTATTGTTTTGTCTTAGTATATGTGTGTATGAATGTTGTTATTTTAATATTGTTACCATCTAGCACATTCCTATTTTCAGTGATTTTATTATTTATTATTTTCTTTGTATAATTCTATTATAATATTATATACATTAATCATTTCCATTTTGTTATTGTTAAAATTATATTATTGTAATAATTGTACTGTACAGATTGAACTTTTAATTTTGTTAAACGTGTCAAGATCTAGTATCTTACCAATCATCAAAAAGGCTGTGCCGAGCATAATGACGATGTTCAGTACAAAAAAAAAAAAAAAAATAGATTTCAAATATAGCCATAATTATGTATTATTGTTTCAGTTATCTTTTTGAATGTTTAAATTGCAATTTGTTATCTTTATCGATTAATCATAATTTTATACTCATCTACATTCATATTTCTAGTCAATGTATTGATCAAAACAAAAAAACAAAAAAAAAATATTATTTTTGAAAATACTCATTTGTTAATGTTTAAGTATATTAAGTTATTATTATTTTTGTGAATGAAATACTATAATCATGTAAAGATGGAAAATATGTGATATTTTTAACTTTAATTTTCATATTAGACAATTGAAACTATATAACAATTATATTAATTGTTTTTCAAATTTCGTTAAAATTTGTATTGTTACAGTTTAAATAATACAGATGTTATTTCATGTGTAGAATATTATAAAACTTAACGAAATGATAATATGTGTGAAATCTGCTGTTTTGTTTTTGATAATTTGTCTTTCTGGGCTTATATGAATCTCAAATAATTGTAAAAGTTTACGTCCGATCGATGAGACTAGCCCTCTTTAAGACATATTTATTAATTATTATTATTATTATTATTATTATTTATTATTATTATTATTATTATTATTATTATTATTATTAATATTATTATTATTATACTCCATATTGATTATGATTAGAATTTTTACAGTTGGACATGAATATTATAATCTATTATTATTATATATTATTGTTAATAAAATAAATACTGAGTTACTGGTACAAAAATATGTGTTAGTAATTTTTGTTAATAAATTAACTAATTAAAATTAATTGTATTTTTTAAGTTTTTTTTTTTTTTTTGCCTACACTACTATATTATATCGTTTAGTATATGATTATTAAAAATTTGTTGGTAATGTAGACATTTACTGAAACCAGTATGTAGGCATATATTAAAAGGAAAAAATTGTCAGTAATGATAAATCAAGTGTGTGTAAATGCGAGAACTGTCAAAAAAAAATGATTTGTAAATAGAAGATTTTACGAATATTGATAATAATATTTATATATTATTAACTTAATAGCATGTTTTTGTACAGTTTGTGTTATTTAGAAGTCAACCAAAGTAATTCAAACATCAAACATAATTTATTACACTATAAAACATATTAATACTTTAACAAGGAGGCAATAAAACAATTTAATAATGATTTCACGGCAAGTAAAAATGGTAGATTACTGATTGAAAAGTAATAGAATAGTATGTATTATACTGTTATGTATACGTTCTAAATAAAAGTAAGAAATGTGATATTCCAAATTTTTAAATAGAGCGATTTGATTCATCAAATAGTTATTAAATTAACTTTTTAATTAAAATGTACCTAATTTTTATTTTTAGTATTCGATATTATATTAATATTTAATTTTAATACGAAGAGGAACAAAATAATAATAATAGTAATGTAATATGATAAAATAGGTATGAAAAATAATATGATTATTGTAAAATTGTGACCATTTCACTTCATGCTTATCAGTTTCGATTTACCGAAGTAGCTATATTGCATACACATTGCGCCGTGTCTTCATAATATATTATTTAATATTAATTTAGTTATTTCGTTACTGTTAATTATTTACATTTTAATATATTTTTATAATACTTAATATTATTGACTATTGTTTTGTAATATGGCAAGTTTGCCGGATTCAATAGATCACAATATATTATTTCGACCTGAATTCGCCATTTAAAAATTAGTACATACATTCTAATAATAATAATATAATATAAAATTATATCAACGTAGGAAATTACTGTTTTTCTTTTCTTTCGACTTTTTTTTTTTTTTTTTGTTTCTTCCTACAACGAAAAATAATTCGTGGAATATTTTGTGCAAAAGAATACTGTATTCAAGTACACGTGTACGACTCCCCTGAGGGATAAAAAAAGACATAAATTTGAATATACAATTATTTTAAAACCGTGTACTAAAATAAAATTAAACTATACCTATAAGTACTTGAATTAGACTTAAAAATAATATCGTTTGGTAATGTAGTTGTAAATCGTATGGTTTTAGAAAAGAAGATTATTATTATTTTATTCTGTTTCTTTCATCGAATATAATATTATTCATTATACGTTTCAGCGGTATATTCGTACCTATTTTCATCCGGAACGGTTTGTAGGGCAACATTTATTGTTTTCGCGAACACGATCAAATTCAGAAACGAAACAACGGACGTTCCGAACATTATTTTATGTACGTATATATTAATGTATGCAAACATTTCGTGTACGCCAAATATTCGGCTCACACTTATGGGGCTATGGCCAATAACGACAAATGCGATTCTAAGTATTCTAAACTTTGTTTTTTCTACCCCGTGATTTGATATAGTAATTTATAAAAATATTATTTTTTCTATTTGCACCTCGCACGAAATTATTATCAGATCGATTGAAAACGTCGTCGGTGTCATACTCACAAGTCACATCAACAAAATATTATGATCAAAGTGTACTCTAAGTCTAAGTGACTTTTATGGTTGCAGTGGTGGAGCGAATAAAATTTAACACAAAGTCAAAGTTGAAAAATATAATTTTTTAATATTTACTATTTTACACCGTGCGACAAAATATAGTACGTATATATTATATTAAATTGAGAAATTATTTGAAATAAACGTGTTTGTATTCGACAGGTTCAAACGACATAAAAAATCGTATAATTAAAGTACATATAGGTATATTGAAAAATTAAAATATTTAAATTTTCGAAAAAATAAAGATTCCAAAATAAGAGTGTATTTTTGATAGAGGGATATCACCATCTACAGATATATGACGTGTAATATAATATAGGTAATATTATCAATTTTATTTATGTTTTTAATATTTTGCAAATAATTTCCCTGAACATTTTTACTATGACTAACGTGCAAAACTTTTTACGACTGAAAACCACCGCCAAGTAGATCTATATATCTGTAATATAATATAATTATATATTATTCAATTATTGTGACATATTTCCTTATTCCGAGAAAACCCAACTTTGCTACTATACATAAAATATTGGAGTCACTCCAGCTCGCATAAATATTCATCGAATTACTCCCCGAACGCTTGTTCGTGTGTATATCATGTTGTACAAAATTTACTATTATTTTAAAATCATTATATCGTTTGTCGGTTTGTATCATATTTACCAATAAAATATTGTCTGTCTGTTATAACTATAGGTATATAATATTATATATTTCAATTTTAAGATTTTCCTAATATTATATTTTTTATTCTAAAATATGTATAGTGTATACACTATTCTAATTTTTGAAGAACTATTGACAAAACGATTGTCTTAATAACGGTGAAATCTGAAAAAAAACACATTTTAAATACGATTCACAGCAATCACCATAATATTATCATATTACAATACGATATTACAATAGGATTTTGTCATGAGGGGGATGTGTATCGATAAATAATAAATTGACCCAAGAATAAGGATTATTATTTGGGTAAAATCTATTAAAAAATATCACTTAAAAAAGGCTAAGGGGGAGGGGGTGAGGACTATCCTGCCTGTATATACGCCAATATCATTTGTTGCCAAAAGCTGATAGTCGGAACCAATAGGTATCTAATATGCATTTATATATTTTCATCGTCAATGAAAAATCATCATACATTTTTTGCAAACGTAATATCTAATAAATGTATCTTATGTTTGGATATATTCATAAAATATTAGATCATCAGAATATGTATTGTATTTACAGGTATAACAAATATAATTTTAATTTTACATTTATCTATTGTCGAGTGTACGGTTGTTGATTTCAGTAATCGATAATATTATATAGGTACCCGTAATTATAGTCATATTGAAATTATTCTGAAAAATAATACAGTTTACTCCCGATTGTAATAATTATTGAAAAAACATTTTTTCAAAACACTTGCCACGGACAGCTATAATATATTTTATTTGTATGGCATAAATACTAAAAAAATATAACGTAAACAGTAAAAATTAAAAACACAATTGTTTCACAATGCATACGCATACTGTGTACGTTTTGTATTTATTTCGATTTATTGGAAATTTTTGCCACACACATTGATCGCGCGATATTAAAATACCAAACCAAACGAAAATCAATGCATGAAAACAACAATATATTGAAATGCTAACAAGGAACGATGTGTGACTTGATGTGTCGGTCAGAGATAAACTCTTAGAATTTTAAACCGATCAATTAAAAAAAAAAAAAATAAATAAAAAAAAACAAAAATTACACAAAATCAAATATTATGAAAAAAAAAATGACTAAATATTTTTTTAAACCATACATTATAATAATAATAATAATATTTGAAAATCTATATATTTTATTTGGATTCTTATTATTATTTTACAATATTTTCACCATAATGATAAATAAAATGGGTAATTTGTATTTTTATGTTTTAAGATCTGAAAACATTATTGAAATATAGTTTTACAAATTGTTTTACATAATTCTAAAATATTAGAATAATCTTCAATCTCAATAATTATCTTTATAGCCGATTGAAGTTAAATTTTTAACGAAATCGATTAACTATTATATTTGTTTAAATTATGTTTAATATTTACAGTTACATGGGCGTATACACTGGGGGATATGGGGGATAGATCCCCATAACTTTTTTTCAAATATAAATCATACGATACCTATAGTAATTAGTAATTACAAATTAAGATATTATTAAAGTATGTATCAAAAATAAAACACGGAAAAAAAATAAAAATTGTTGTATTTATCAGTATTTATCACAGCTGTTGATTATAATCTGTGACAGCATCATAGATAATCTATATTTTAAAAATTATTATTTCAGTAATTAATTATTTTCAATTCGATTGAATTAATAACAGGATATCTAATCGGCAATCGCTATTCATTTTAAATTCATTTTTACATTATTGATTGTCTTAGTATAAGGAAAAAGTAATAAGTATTCAAAATAATTTATTAGTCGAAAATTACCAACTATTTTGCTTGAATTTAGATAAAAAAAAAAAAAAAAAAAAAAAAAATAATTTGAAAAAAAAAAAAAAAAAAAAAAAATAAATATATATTTAAAAAAAAAAAACAGAGAAAATTAATTATATTTCTATGAAATATTAATTTAATATATTACTTGTATTTAATTAAAAAAATTAATTTTAATTAATTTGTATTTATATTATATTAAATTAATATATTTATATGCCTACACAAAATCAAATATAAGTTTAATTTTACGTAGCGCCGGCGGGAGTTTTTGCGGGGCCCAAGGTAGATTTTTTCATGGGACCCATTTTTTGTAACACATTTTTTTTACGCTTACAATTAAACAAGTATTAAATTAAACATAAACTTTTCAAATAAATATGTATTTATTTTTAAATCCAAAAACAAAAATATTATTTTGCTCGTGTACTATATAGATACAATTTTCATTTAAAAAAATTAATTAATTGTTTAAAAAAGTAATTTTTAACATTAAAATGGTTTTTTTCTGGCCTTGGTTGAAGCAAAAATGTTAATGAGCTTATTTAAATCTAATAATTCTAGAACTTCTTGTTCAATTGATAGAGTGGCTAAGTTTGTAAGTTTACTTTGTGATAAAGTACTCCTTAAGTAATTTTTGATTATTTTTAATTTGGAAAAAACTCCTTTCCGCACCAGCAGATGTTACTGGAATTGTAAGTATTATTCGGAATGCAATTGAAAATTGAAATATTTGGATATGAACCGCAACATTTATTTAGTACCTACCTATTGAAAGAGCTTGAAAAGCTGTCGTTTCATCAGAAATCATAGTACAAAAAATAAGCATTTCTTCATACAGTTCGTAGCCATCTACGATTTTATTATTATTATACGATATTATTGCCAATCTTTTAATTCACCTTCAGCTAAAACGTTTTGGAGATTATCGCAACATTTTCTTAACTCTTATTTTTCCATGAATTTTATTTTACTAATCCGATATAAAAAACCAAAGTTATTATTATAAGATTTAATCTGTGAAAATCTATAATATTCATAGAAAAGATAGCTTGATCAACTATAGTTAAAAAATAATCTTGATGAAAAACAGTTTTTATTCATTTTTAGATGGCTCATCTTGAGTTTCATATGAAAACATTTTCTTTTTAGTTCGTATACGAGTTTTTTTTTTTAAAGTCTTAGAAACACATATCGCTTCTGCTAAATCATTAGCAGTTAATTTTGCTCATTGAAAACCAGTATTCCTAAAGTCATTCAAAAATAATAGTAGGTAATCAGTTTAACACGCTATTACAATAAATTGCATGCCACTAAACACAAGATAAGGAGTAATAATTTTTAAATTATAAAAAACATAATGAACACAGAAAAATATGGCCATCATTTCTGTTAATAATTGTTTATTGTTCCTTAGTACGGATGTTATATTTTATCATCAAAACGTCAACAATATTATATAATATACTACATTACTACAATAGAATATAGAACCAATTATATATAATATAATATTAAAGTTAAAGATTAAAAGATCATACAAATCTTCACATAACAGACAGCAGTACTTGTTACAGTATAACTTGATAACAGTACTCGTTATTTAATTATAAAAACAAAATTTTAGTCTTAAGAATCATTAAATCCCATAAAATGTGCTGGGCCCTACTGCGGCTAGCTGCCTTTTCTGCCCTACCCTTCCGCCGGTTAAAATGTGTACGCCACTGTACAGTTGTATAAACACAAATTGAGTATAACGGAATTTAAGTACATTTAAGTTAACAAAACCAAATGTTAAAAACATATTATTTGACAGTATAAGAGAGGATTTTATCAACATATAGCCGACTATTCATTTAAATTCTTATTATTAAAGATGAGGCTAATAGATAATTTTTTCTTTTTTTTTCTGTGTTTCAAATCATTAAATATTACAATATCAACACCAAATACAACAAAGGAATCAGGAATATTTGACAAAACCAAAGTAAGTGCAAAGACAAATGAAAATTATATTACATTTTTCTTAAAAATTAATAAATTCACTAAATTACGAGTATACAACATATATTATAAAGAAGATATGAACAATAGTGGTGAAACACAAATTGAAGATATAAAATCTCCATTATATATTTGTACTAGTTGCATATTTGCTGATTACATAAAAGGTATATTAAGAAAATTAATTGAAAACATAGATCAAATGTATACTAATATTAATACTACTAATATTAATACTGGTAGTTCATGTTCAATTAAAACAAAATGGCATAAATATAAATATGGCCAATATGAGAAACAATATGGGGAAACTTTAAATGTGATTATAGACGATACTAATAAAATCGTAAATGGACTTTTGAACTTTTTACAAACAACACAATATCATTTAAATATAATTGAGACAGACTTGATAAAATCATTATTATCATTAAATTTAAAAATTACTCACAGTAATAATTTTCCCTACTCAATCACTCTACAAAAACTCTATAATATTTTAATTGAAGTAATAAATGATATTCGTAGATTTGAGATTTATAATTGTCAAGTACCGTCGGATTACAATGCTTATATTACAGAAAATTCCATTAAATATTATAGACCGGAAAGAAAGAGCATTTATATATTTAATAATTTGTTACAAAAACTAGGGGATAATAAAAACCAAAATTGTAAAATTTCTAATATGTTATTAAAGGATATTATAAAATCAAAAAATCCATTAAATAAATTATCACAAGTGGTATTTCAATTTGAAGATAATAAATCAGTATCACTTGACTTTTTATATGATTTAGTAGAAAATTCATACGACGTCAAAATTATATTTTGTTACATGAAACTTGTATATACAGCTATCATAAAATTAATAATTATCGAAACGATGAAAATTTTAAATACTAATGAAATATTGAACTTCCAAAAAGAATTTGCAAAAATTAGATTTTTGTTTACTGATTTAACAAGTCCCTTGGACTTGGTTAAATTTTATGAATCTTTTAGTAAAGATACTGTAGTTAATATAAACATACCAGAAATCCTCAATAAAATTAATATTTCTAAATTACAAAAAAATATTGATGAAAATGATGAAATAGAAAAAGTTCTAGGCTTTCCTACAGTAAAATTTAATTCGAATGACGAAATTAATTCAAATACAAATTTTTTGGAATACATCTCTAATGATTCACACGTATATGAATTAAAATGCTTCTTTCAATATTTTGTGTTTCTCCATTATGAATATTCTAAATATACTTCTAGACTAAAAAGGAAGCAGATTTTAGATGACTTTAAGAAGAAAATAATTATTATTGGCGAACACACTGCTCATGAAACAACAGAAAAAAATTATGATCAATTAAAGTGTTCAAATTATAATTCCGCAAAGAAATATTGTATTGGAGCAATCCAATATATTGATATGGAAATGAAAAATACAATTAACGTTGATAATATGAATTATATTAAAAATTATATGAATGAAATTATAAAGTATTTAATACAAGTAGTAAAGAACACAGAATATAACACCTTCAATGAAACTACATTAATTATGGTTACTATGAATCAGATTAAAGATAGCGTTTTCCAAGAAAACAAATACGATGAAATAAGACGGTTATTATTACTTATTATAACCGAATTAAATAAGCATACAATGGAATTCTGTATTATTAACCGTTTGACTTTTAAATGGGATTTAAATGAAATCAATATAGAAAAATCTAATAAAAATATTCCAAAACCATTGAATGATGACAAAATAATAAATGAAATTAATAAAATGAAGACAGAAAGTATCGAAAATATCAAAAATGCACGATCAGAATTAAAATTATTACCAAATACAACAGTTAACTTACCTACATATGATGTTTTATTAAAAGAGTATAAATTACATAAATATAATTTTGAAATATACAACGATATAATTAAATTAAACTGGAAAGGAGAAAAAAAAACAATAGGAAATATATTTTCAAGTATGGAAGATGTTGTAACAAATCCAAAGATATATTTTACATTATTCGATGTATTTTTTTCATTTTCTATCGCAGTGATATATTATGATGAAAAATATATAAAAGATATTATGAAAAATAATAAAGAGTTAAGTGAGAAATTAAAACGTTTCATAGATGAATTAAAAATAACATTTCCCACAAAATATCATAGATTTATAGATGTATACATATATAAACAATTTTGTGAAGAAAATGAAATAAATGAAAGAGAAATTGTTAATGATGAACCGATAAAAATATTATTGACATTTATTATAATTACCTTAAATATCAAGGGGGAAAAATTAGAAATAAATGATCCTTCAAATATAAGTACATCATTAAAACAGAATTCTGTGGAAGAATTTATTTTAAGCCTACTCAAATCCATTTACAAGGTTTCAGAACATTATAAAGAATTAGAAGAATACTTTGGAATACCTTAAATATTATATAAAACTACCAAAAAAAGATAAATAAGATATAATTTTTTCGTTATACTACATTTAAATTGTAACGCTAAAAATATGAACTTATATTATATTATTGTACCTAAATATATAAATTCATTATAAAATTAACTCATAAAATAATTATGTAAATATTAATATAATTTTAATTATTTCAATTTGCGTTTTTTTTTTTTGTGAAAATTGTATAATCCTTGTAAGCAGTGGCGCAGAGTACATATGCCAAGTGGAGCAATGGCTCCACTTCTTTTTGGGGTGGTAGGTGGATTGTGGCTTCTGGCATTATGGGTGGAAGTAGAAGAGTCGTCAACGGTGTTTTATTTCGAAAAAAAATTTGCGCAGGGGTCCCCTATAAAATGCGTTTTTAATTTTTAGCTGAGAACAAAAAAAAATTTCTTTCTAAATTATACATATTGGAGGAGATAGAAAAATTTGAATTTTTTATAGATTACATTGAATGTCCTGGTAAATTTCGTATATAAAAAATTCGAAGTGTTTCATTTCAAAAAAAATTTGCACAGGGGTACCCCTATAAAATGCGTTTTTAATTTTTAGCTGAGAACAAAAAAAATTTTCAACCTAGATAACAAATATTGGAGTAGATAGAAAAATTTGAATTTTTTATATATTATATTAAATGTACTGGTAAAGTTCGTATATAAAAAATTTTAAGTGTTTTATTTCGAAAAAAAATTTGCGCAGGGGTCTCCTTATAAAAATGTGATTTTAATTTTTAGCTGAGAACAAAAAAAATTTCTACCTAGATAATAAATATTGGAGGAGATAGACAAATTTGAATTTTTAGATTCTGAGCGAAGCGAAGAATGTATTGGTTTTACAATGATGTGTGATTATTTTTTTTTTTTTTTTTTTTTTTTTTTATGTCTGTGTACAAAAATACTACCCGAAATAATGCTCCGATTTTCACGAATAGGGTATGTTTCCGGTAGCAAAGTGAACGTAGTTGGTACTTTACTTAGGTCATTTTTTGAATTTCTCAAAATTGACGCTATGCGGTAGAAAAAACGGCGAAAAAATGACGAAAAAACTGCATTTTTCGCGAAAAATGAAATTTCGACGAATTCGATTTCTATATTTCACGATAACTCAGGCAATTTTTAAGATAGAGACCTGAAATTTTTTTTGGATGTTCACATAGCTACTATATATATGTGGTAAAATTTTGGAACCGTTACATTAATTTTTCTCCAAAATATAGGACTTAGAATATTTCGTAAAATTCACGTTTTTACGTATATAATGTGTGATAAAATTGTCAATTTTGGGTATTCTGGTCTGAAAATTTTACTGAAGTATACTTACATATTACTTAACATCATACTAAAATATTAGAAAAATCCATTGTCAAAATTTTTTTTTATAGCCGTTTTAAGTTGATATTTTTAGGAAAACGAAAATCTTAGAATTCATACGTATAAATAAATATTCTGAAAACACTTTTACTACCCGAAATAATGCTTAGATTTTCACGAATAGCGAGTTTCTGATGTAAAAGTGGATGTAGATGGTACTTTATTTAGGTCATTTTTCGAATTTTTCAAAATTGACTATAAGCGGTAGAAAAAACTTCGAAAAAATGACGAAAAACGGCATTTTTCACGAAAAATGAAATTTTGACGAATTCAATTTCTATATTTCACGATAACTCAGGCAATTTTTAAGATAGGGACCTGAAATTTTTTTTGGATGTTCACATAGCTACTATATATATGTGGTATAATTTTGGAACCGTTACATTAATTTTTCTCCAAAATATAGGACTTTGAATATTTCGTAAAATTCACGTTTTTACGTATATAATGTGTGATAAAATTGTCAATTTTGAGTATTTTAGTCTGAAAATTTTACTGAAGTATACTTACATATTACTTAACATCATACTAAAATATTAGAAAAATCCCTAATCTCAATTTTTTTTTATAGCTGTTTTAAATTGATATTTTTAGTTCAAACGAAAATTATAATCTGACTGAACTTCGCTCAGAATCGTTTTTTCGAATGCAATGGTTTATCATTGCATTCAAATTCTAAGTAAAATTAAACGCTATGATCCGCACACCTGTATCCTGTGCGGCAGGAGTATCAGCTCTTTTTATATATTATATTGAATGTACTGGTAAATTTCGTATATAAATAATTCTAAATGTTTCATTTCAAAAAAAAATTGCGCAGGGGTCCCCCTATAAGATGCGATTTTAATTTTTAGCTGAGAACAAAAAAAAATTTCAACCTAGATAACAAATATTGGAGTAGATAGAAAATTTGAATTTTCTTTATATATTATATTCAATGTACTGGTAAATTTCGTATATAAAAAATTTAAAGTGTTTCATTTCGAAAAAAAATTTGCGCAGGGGTCCCCCTATAAATTGCGTTTTTAATTTTTAGCTGAGAACAAAAAAAAATTTCAACCTAGATAACAAAAATTGGAGTAGAAGGAAAAATTTGAATTTTTTATATATTATATTGAATGTACTGGTAAATTTCGTATATAAAAAATTCTAAGTGTTTCATTTCGAAAAAAATTTGCGCAGCGGTCCCCCTATAAAATGCGTATTTAGTTTTTAGCTGAGAACAAAAAAAAATTTCTACCTAGATAATATATAATGGAGGAGATAGAAAAATTTGAAATTTTTATATATTACATTGAATGTACTGGTAAATTTCGTATATAAAAAATTCTAAGTGTTTTATTTCGAAAAAAAATTTGCGCAGGGGTCCCCCTATATAATGCGTTTTT